>VFFE01009068.1:2027552-2043848 GCA_008921705.1 Burhinus oedicnemus | reverse complement strand
TACATCAAATACAACATGAAGCATATCCGGTAAGTATTAAAAAAATTATATATCAAAATCTACAAGTGCCTCCAAGTCATCCTTCTAGAGAGCAGTAAGAGATAAGACAAAGCACCCTAGTAGATCAAAAAGGCATGACATCCACTTACGTGAACCTATCAGAGTTGCTCAATAATTAAAACTGAAAAGCATATGCCTCGTGCAATAGAATTGCTTAACAAAATATGAAATCCAGCCCCAAACACCTGGCAATGGAACAGTTAAAGGATTTGAAACAAGAATGCCACAAGACATAGGACTGTTTCTCCTGCCAACTGTTGTTCGAGATAGTAAAAAAAAAAAAAGGTGGTCAGAGACAACTTACAACAAAACATGCTTCTGTGCGCAATATATTTTGAAGACACAAGATATATGCAAAGTATGTTTTAAAGATACACACTGATGTTTCAATACAGATGCTAAATTCACAGACAATTCTCTTGAGTACCCATTTATCCTTTTCCTGTCCTCATAGGTCTTTCTCCTTCACAAAAGGTAAATGTAGTTTTAATTTCTCACCTTACCTATGCAGCACTAGTCTTTCTTCTGCCCTGCCTTGTATTCCTTGGATTTCTTTCTGTAAAGTCCTGTTATCCTGTACTTTTAGCACAACAGTCTGTTGCTCTCCGTGTTAGATCTCAGGGATCCTTCACAGAGTGTTTCACAGATCATGACAGGTAAGGAGGGGGAAATGGAACAGAATGAATCGTGACTACTAGAGCTGCCTTTCCAACTTGCTTGATTCATCCATGTGGCACGCATAACGGAATGATACCATCTCTCACATTAGTGTCTGACATATCACGGTTTCCTTTAGCTCACCCACAACGCAAACAAGAGCAAAGTTTATTAGTACAATGTCCCTTACAGGGCAGAACGCTGATACAATATCACTGCCACAACTCCCCACTGTGACTTTGGATGCTCTTCCTTACAAAGATCTACCATGATTATTAGCTTCCCCACTCCTGCCTCTAGACCTGTCTGTAATATTCAATGTGTTTTCAAAATATAAATGGCAAGCATGGTCCTTACCTAGAAGATTATCTGAAGTGTTTAATATCCTCTCACTACATTAAGAGATTAGGTGTCTTTGCTTCTCGTTTTCACCACGTGGAAACCAAGCCTAACTATAATCTTTACTTTGCTACTTAATGTATATTCACAGAAATTCAGACATGCTTCCAAAAGACTTGAAGATTTGCTGTAACCATATCTCATTACAATTTACTGTCTTATTACTGTAGAGTTAACACTAACCCAGCTGAAATGAAACATAAGTTTTATGGATTATTGGTAAAATACTGTTAAAAAAAACCAAAACACAACACACAAAATGTATGCTGACAAATAAAATAGCCAAGACAGTTCTCATCATACAACTAAGTTCATATAAGACTTAAGCTTCTGAATTTATTCAGCATAAGAATGTACAAACTCCAAACAACACAGATAAAATTTACTTGCCAATTGATATTGTCTCAAGTAAAGTTATGTGAGATGTAAAGTGTTAATGTTAATAATTCTATTTCTCCTTGCATCATTTCAGAAATTTTAGGAAAAATATTTTGATTCTGATGGTAAAATTTCTGTTGGTTATTCCTTTTAAGATCATTAGATATTAGTATAAGAAACAATAATTTCACAAGCTAACCCAAAATAAGTTCGGGGAAAATAATAATATGCAATGTAATCTGCCTGCCTATTCAGTTCTTTGCTCAATGACAAAAAGAAAACATTTTATGAAATTTGAGTTTCCTTCACTTACTACAGTTTTATTTTAAGAAGAAAATCCTAATTAGCTGCTTTTTTACACTTAAAAGGAAAGTTAACCCAACTATGTGAATGACTGCAGTAGTGAACCTATATACCAAAAAATGCATTGATTTTGTTTTTAATTCTGGTTTAAGAAAAAGAAAAATCAACATTCATCATTCTTTGAGGAAAAAAATAATCTAGTTTTATCATCAGTTCACATTTAACTCTTGACTGGATAAATCTTAATATCAAAAGTCAATACTGGCTCGTTAAGAGATTCTGCAATTCTGGATGATGATTCCACTCTTCCTGTATTTTTTTCCCCATGAAATACACATTGCCCTTGACATATAGGTTTCCTGTGCCTAAACTAAGCACCACTTTTACATATTATTAAATGCATGCCTAACATTTAAGCATGTGGATCAAGCACTTTTTATGTAAAATGCTGTCACATGTACTTGTTTACTGAATCATGGCCTTAGTTTTGTGTCTGGAGGCAGCTGTAGTTTGCAAAATGTGATTTATAGTTGCTACACAGTAAGACCATAAGTACATAATGCAATAACAATAATGAATGATAAAATTGTTAAAATTTCTGAAAGAAAAATAGTTGTGTGATCTTCACATTTATTACTGCATTGGCAATTACTCTCATAAGTATTTACCAGACTTTGTAGCAAAAGTGAATCATCACAGACCCTGCGTCAATATTTTGTATTCACTGCAAAAGCCTCTAGACTATAGAGCCGTGAATATCACTGGCAATTTGACTGTGTTTTAACCCTGCTGATTAAAGCAATTAGAACCGACTTTTGCTGGCTCACCAGACTTTGATGTTTGCTGATGCATCCCCTAAGCCCAAAGGGAACACTGGCAGCACTTTGGGCAAAATGCTTTAACCCTTATTCATGCACATGACAGGAATTACTTACACCATGGATTATTATTATTTATATGCAATAAGGACTGAATCTACAACACATGCTCAGGTATTCCATATAGAGATTGCAGATCCAGGTTCTTTTCCTAGACAGGAATTGCTTTGATTCTTTTAAATGACATCTATGTAGAGAGAAAAAAAACTAAACTCTGTAGGAACAAGCGATATCCTGGCTATTGCTTAAGAGTAGGATTATCATTAATAAAGGATGTTAGATTTCCCTGTTAGTTTAGAATAGACAGTATTTTTAATTACCCAGAAAAGGCTATCAATGAGAGGTAATCAATCCATAAATTAATGGAATACATCTTGTAGGATTAACTCCCTTCACTTATACTCCCATGCTTGAATTTGTTGTCCTTAATAAATAACTTAGACAGTAGGAACTAGAAGTTCAAGCATTGCTAATTAGTTTATTGGCTAGTAATAAACATTAACAGTAATATACATCTCAATCTAGTGTTTCAAATTTGGCATTTTATTTAACTCTTTCCTAAATCCATAGCTCTGCAGATGAATTCTTCCCTTCCTGTTCCCCATGTACAGAAGCTAAAGGGACGGTATGCACTTTATGAATTCTATACTGACACACAACTCCTGGCTATGTGAGTTAAAGAAAAGGAAGAGAGGAAGCAGCAGCAGCAACAATACTTTTTGCTTCTTTTGAGCTTAAAAATAATCTTTAAGCATGACCAGAATGAGTACAAACACTATCCTCTGGTCCTCCTCGAATATGTAGCTAGCAAAAGAACCTGCTGGGATGAAGAGCTATGAATCTCATAGCTACTCTCCTTCCACAGCACTACAGTTACAGGGATCTAAAGGAGGGTAACAGTCGCTCATCTACTCTCCCATTTTTTAGGGAAGAGGGATGCTGCACTAACAGAATAACACTTCTTGCCAGGATCCAAAGAGACAGATGTATACAGATGTGTATTTGAATAGATATAAAAAAGCCTGTCAATTGCCTTGCTCGTTTTGGCACACCTCAGAGGCAGAGGCAAGATGGCTCATTGACACCAAGTGGAAGTCTGCCCTGCCCACTGCATGCTGCATCAAATTCCCACCTCCCTGCATCACCTTCTCTGGTTATTAGAAAGTCAGTTTGGAATGCCTTTTCTTTTGGTGAAAGCTTTTCACCCATGCCTTTCTCCCACCCTTTTCCTGTGTGCCAAAGCAATGCAAAAATCTCTTCACGACTTGATGGGAACTTGAATGCCAGCTCCTGTTTAACAATGTTGTTCTCAACAGGCATCTGTATGTGGGTTGTGCATTTGTTTTAAAGGAAAATATCATGAAAGAATGAGGTAGACTAAGTGATACTTTCTGAGTTTTGGTTTTGTTTTTATTGCTTTAAACAGCAGTAGAAGTAACAGAATTCTGTAAATAATGCATGTACATAAATGAACAAAATAGATATATAAGATATATCATCCTCTAGGAAGCTTGTATTTTTGCCTTTGTGCCATGCAAACAACTTTTTTTTCTATGGTATGACTTAAGGCCATGAAGATGATTAAGGGCTTGGAGCATCTGTCCTAGAGGGAGAGGCTGAGAGAGCTGGGATTGCTTAGCATCAGAAAGAGAAGGCTCAAGGGGGATCTTTATGTTTTTAAATACTTGAGACAAAGAAGAGAGACTGACTCTTCTCATTGGTACCCAGTGAAAGCACAAAAGATAACAGGCTGTATTGGGTTTGTGTGGCAAGGCTTTGGTATTGGGTGGGCTACAGGGGAGGCTTTTGTGAGAAGCTGCTAGAAGTTTCCCCTATGTCCTATACAGTCAATGCCAGCCGGCTCCAAGACACACCTGCCCCTGGCCAAGGCTGAGCCATTCAGCAATGGTGGTAGCACCTCTGTGCTAACATATTTAAGAAAGGGGGAAAGTTGCCGCAGAACAACAATTGCACCTGAAAAGAGGAGTGAGAATATGTGAGAGAAACAACTCTGCAGACACCAAGGTCGGTGAAGAAGGAGGGGGAGGAGGTGCTCCAAGAGCCAGAGAAGACATTCCCCTGCAGCCTGTGGTGAAGCAGGCTGTCCCTCTGCAGCCTGTGGAGATTAATGGTGGAGCAGCCTATGGAAGACCCCACGCTGGAGCAGGTGACCTCTGTGGGAAGCCTGCACTGAAGCAGGCTCCTGGCAGGACCTGTGGCTCAGTGGAGAGAGAAGCCCATACTGGAATAGGTTTTCTGGCAGGACCTGTGACCCCATGGGGGATGCATGCAGCAGCAGTCTGTTCCTGAAGGACCACACCCCATGGATAGGACCCACACTGGAGCAGTTTGTGAAGAACTGCAGTCCATGGGAAGGACTTATTTTGGAAAAATTCATGGAGGACTGTCTCCCATGGGGGCAAACCCACACTGGAGCGGGGAAGAGTGTGAGGAGTCCTCCCCCTGAGAAGGAAGGAGCAGCAGCAACGTGTGATGAACTGACCAGAACCCCCATTCCCCAACCCTCTGTGGCACTGGGGAGGAGGAGGTAGAGAAAATTGAGAGCAAAGTTAAGCTCGGGAAGAAGGGAGAGATGGGGAGGAATGTGTTTTTAAGATTTGTTTCTATTTCTCATTATCCTACTATGATTTGATTGGTAATAAATTAAAATAATTTCCCCAAGTTGAGTCTGTTTTACCCACAATGATAATTGGCAAGTGATCTTTACCTGTCCTTACCTTGACCCACGAGCCTTTTGTTATATTTTCTCTCCCCTGTCCAGCTGAGGAGGGGGAGTGATAGAGTGGCTTTGGTGGGCACCTGGCATCCAGCCAGGATCAACCCAACACACGGGCACAAACTGAAATAATGGAGAACTGCATCTAAACATTTTAAAAAACAAAAGTGAAACAAAATAAAAACTCCAAACCTTTTGCTGTGACAGTGGTAGAATACTGGAACAGGTTGCCCAGAGAAGTTGTGGCGTCATCATCCTTAGAAATATTCAAAACTCAACTAGACACAGTTCTGGACAACTGGCTCTAGCTGACCCTGCTTTGGAGCAGGGGCAGGGATTAGACAGAGTGATCTCCAGAGATCCCTGCCAACCCCATCTATCTTTGCAAAAAGTATTTGAAGATGCTTCCAAAGTAGCAACTTATACATGAAAAGCAAACTAAAGAAATTTAATTGCAGAAGGCCGGTAAAATAGCTTATCTGTCTATATTCTTCATTCAAAAATATGTTCAGTACAGTCCTGAATAGAATATGTTATTACTCTGTTCATTATCACAGCATAGTTGGTTATAGTCACTGTTTTGCGTGAATTCTTAAATTATACATCGATCAACATCTATGCAAGAATACAGAAATACTGTATTGCAATGAAGAAAAAAAAAGTTTGCTCTCTTTTGATAATCCAAAAAGGTATTTGAAAAGGTCTAGACCGTTCAATGAGAAAAGTAAGGCACAATGAAATTACATTTCTACTTTTGTTTGTACATGGAAAAAGTAAAAATGTCACTTTGGCCAAGTTAAAAATGGTCTCTCATATTGTAAAAATGTTATCAAACCAGAAGAATAAAAAAAAAGGTCAAGTTCATGACTGGATGCTTCACTGCTTCTGTTTCCACATGGACTTGCCATTTTATTGAAAATATCAAGCACATAGATCAAGGTTCCATAGAAGTGAATTACTAGACCTGATAAGAAAAAAACATCTTAAAAAGTTTGAAGGTTGTCGCAGCATAGGTTAATTGTTTCATTACCCATGAAAAAGGGCAAAAACACCCCAAACATTTTCTCCTCAAAAAACATTATTGACAGCACTGAACAAAAAGATGACTTGAAAGCCACACAGAGATGTAGAGAAATACTCAGAAAAACAATAATAAAATAGAGCAGTGTCAAATACAACAGTTGTTTATAAATATCAACCCCTTGGCTTGGGAAGTTTAATTAGAGTATTCAGATCTCATTAGATTTTGCTGCTTTGGCTTTTTTTCTGGCAGTATGGCCTGAAGTCAGTGCAAATTAAGTACTCTGAGTGCCCCACGAGATTGAGCTCATAATTATTTCTCACCTTAACATCAGCTAGTTCAGCTCAAAACAACCAAAACATGAGAAAGAAGAACACGTTTTAAACAGTCCCATTTGAATGCATTAAAAGTTGTTTATGGGCATGCCTAAAGTGTCAGGCATCTGGCTCAGAAGCTGTAGATAACATATGCTTGCTATGAGTTGTATCAGAAGCACGATTTGAGATAAGGCAGAAAAATGATAATGTAGTTTGTCTAGAGCTTTGGTGTATACTAATATTCAGACTATGCAAATATTTAAAAATAAGGAAATTTTGGTAAGAGTTGTGCTTTATTTCTGCATTTTTTTTGTTTGGGGGGAAGTATTTTTCTTTTTTTTTTTTATAAAAGGCAGCAAGTTGTCGTACAGTACAAACTTTAGTAATGACTAAATGCATATAAGGGGAGTTTAAGTTATGCATTTCTGTTTCCTAGCTCACTAGATCTTGTAAGTAATGCTTTGTGCCTACCTTACCCATTGGGTACATGAATGATGTTACAGTGTTTCTAATAGTTTTAGCTGTGTATGTTCTGCTGCAGCCACTCTAAATTTAAACACATTTTCTATTATTTTTTTCCTTCAAAAAGTAGATACCTAATACAAAATGCTTGGTATACTACCAAGATGAAACAGGAATAGAAGACATTAACCTTGAGTGTTTCAGGGTGGGAGATAATAAACTTTTACTTTGCTTGGTGAAAACCAACGAAAAGCCTCAAAATACTATTCCACTCCAACTTATTCTAAATGGGAATGGCATGGGATTTTTCCCTTGGGAACAAAAAAGACCAAAACAGCAAAGGAATTGCTTTTTCCCCCTTAGACAAGATGCATTAACCACAGCAGAATACAAAGGGTGGAGTTCAATTCATCTGCTAAGATATCTCTAAAACAGATACATCTACATCAGATACAGTGCTAGGAAAAGGAGTAGAAGAAATGTAACGTATTAGATGTTGACATTTAGCCTCTGCAAGGGCAGAGTAGTCGAATTTAGTGCATTGTTGCTGAAAACACTGCTGCTGCTTGTTGTCCTTTTTCAAGATATCATGGGAAGCCATACTACATCACTATGCATGGGCACAGAACTGTGCTCAGGGTCCACAAAAGGGCATCTAAAGATTAATAGCAAGATTATCCCACCCCAATAGTTTGTCTCAGCTGATAAAGGAGAATACCCTAGATCTTACTTTGGTTACCTGAATAAAAATGTGTCAACTATAATTGTTTTACAGGAAGAGGATTTATTTTTTTTTTTAAATACTAGATATTCTGGGTTTCTCATAATGGGGACAAAAACATGGAATCAGGACTAAAGTTGTTTCTCCAGGAGCAGAATACACTTTAAGTCAGAGAAAAATCATCAACAGAATTACAGATGCATCTCATGCCCACATCAGTCACAGAAGTGCACACCTTGATCACAGAAGTTTGCATTGCTTAACTATTTAAGGTAGGATAAGAAGGGCTTAATACTGAGAGATCAAGTCCCACTAAATTCATCAGGAATCTATGACAGAACAAGCTTACAGGATCAACTCTTCCTCTTGATGAATACATATGAAGGAAAGCTTGTTCAAATCACAATAAAGGAGTCAGGAGAGCAACTATTTAGGTAGTAACGACATTTCATCTGTTTTAACCAACCGGTTTCATCGTACTTCACATGAATTGCAAGTATCAATGACAAAGTAATTGGTCATCTTTGTATCTTCTCCAGGTGAGATGGGTCACCACAGGAGACAGATGCACCACTACATGAGTTTGGGTGGTTTCTGGGCACCTATTATTTTTCGCCCATAAGGTTTCAGCAGTACAGTACAAGGAGTTAACAAATCACACAGTTTTGCTAAAGCTGCTGTTCTGGAAAGCTGCCAAGCTGGAGAGCTGCAAATAAACAATTACCAGAATCTTTATTTAATGAGAGCTACAAAAATAGAAAGAAAAATAAAAGATACACACACCTTTGCTGCACAAGGCTGTAAGCAAGCGTAGGCCATGCAATCCAAAATCTTTGTTGGAGAATTAACAAAACAAAGTCAGAGCACTAACTGGAGTTTCTCTTGTGCGTGCACATGGGCACATACGCACACATAATTAAGAGAACAATGCTACTTACTAAAAATAAGATGAGTGCTTCCCTGAGACCCTCTTACTTGAGGGTCTTGCTTGAGGGGAGAAAAAAGTGGATACAATTCTGGGGCAGTTTTGCAAATACGAATAATGGTTTTTGTCTTCTGCTATACAATTTCTACTATATACAAGACTACAGAAAACCTTATATCCTTTTTCTTGCAAGAAACATAACCTGGTGAGGGAGGGAGAAGAGAAATCCTTCATCATTATTTCTTCTTTTCCTAAAGAAACAGTGAACAAATTCTTAAAAATCTTGTTTATCACATAAACCAAAAGGATGTCAACACCTTCTTCTGAGGCAACCCCACACACGCCAAATAATAAAAACAACAAACAATTTATCTCAACTTTACCAGTTTCTGTCAAAAACTATGCTATATTTCTGACATTGCAGAGACTAAGGTATGCACAGAAAATTACTCAGATTTCATTTTTACCTCAGCCAACATTAGTCTCTCAGGCCTCTGTATAAATCAATAATGGATTGTTATTAACATCAAAATTTCTCAGGTTGTTATGATGTAAAGTTTTGGTAGAAATAAAAAGACTTTTCAGATGGAAAAATAAGTTACATGACCACAATAAAAAGCACTGTGAACAGTTAGATTAAGACTAAAATATTTAAACTAAAACATAGCTCATAAAGTCTTTGTTATACTGAGAGCAGTGACAATTCTGTCCCTACTTCAGATGTAACTCTAGCATAAATGCTCTAACATTTGCAAATACCGAAAAAATGAAGTAATATAATTGGTATTGAAGCTAATGATAAAAATAAATCAAATGGGTGGACCTTTTCAGAACTTACAACCCAAAATTAACTGAGATCACCAATAATATACACAAGAGTCAAGCAAAAAGAAAATTAATGGGAATTTTCTTGTTTCACGTATAAAACTCTCAGTTCATCGTTGAAATACAGGTTTTTCTGTAAGCTGCATGCTTTAATCCTAAATGTTAAGACTAACTACTAAACACATTATTCCCCATAAATGAAATAATATAAATTACTTGACTAAATTCAATAGCACTAAAGTGAGGAAAAAAAAAATCCCAAACTAAAACTTCAGGATAAATTAAGGGAAAGGTTCAGCGGATTCATTTGCATGGTCTGAAGGAAGTGTCTCTGGTCAGGGCTGCAGGTCAAATTTATCATCCATTTACATCATCTCCCTCTGGAGCACTGTCACACCTGGCCATAAGGAAAGGCAGATCTGAATTGAGTACGATTATCGTGGAGCACAGACATAAACATAATCCCTATGGATGCATACCCTGTGCACATGGACAACTTGACACCCTGTGCTTGGTCCAGCACAGCCACCTATCCCATCTACCTGCCTGTACATCACAAGAGACAGACAGGACAGTGCAAGATCTTATAAGGAGTAGCCCCTTTATGGTTTGCTGTAAGGCGAGGTGGGATTTCTAAGGGAGAGGGACTCAGTCTGTGTTTACACCACCTATAAGGAAAGTGGTCTCTGGAGCAACGCTTACCCTAAAGGCACAAATACCAGGTGAGAAAAGTGAGGAACTGCCATGTCTGACTCTTAAGTTAGACCCCAAGTGAGTTACCCTAGCTAGATGGCAGGTATTTTATGTCCACAACGCACAGCTTCTTTATGAAGGAATAGCAAAGTTTTATGTGGATAACTAATCCATAACAACTGTTTTATAACTGCTTCCCTCCCCTCTTTCTTTCTTTTTCAGGGACGGACTGCATAGTAAGTACATGACAGACAGAATAGTGTCAGGTTCTCAGCAGAATTAACAAAAAAAAAAAGAGAGAAATAAATGCAAACATTTTATTTAGAAAATAGCAGTATATAAGCTACTATTCATTATTTATCCACCTTTGAATTTTAACATCTTCAGTGATAATGAATGATTTCCTACATTTATAGACAAACAGCACTCCATAAATATTTGATTTTACTATTTAACATATATAGCCCTAGTTCATACACAACACATGTAAAAAGTAGCTATCACTAGATTTTTTTTTTACAGTCAAAAACATTCAGAGAAACAGTTATTTACGCATTAAAATGCAAATAACTAAATCCCTTTACCCTTCATGCTTTACATCCTTCTAACACCTGAATAAAGGACAGAAACAATGGGTTAATTCCAGTGCTAACTGGAGAATTATCTTTAATGGCAATAAAAGTATTTTTATTTACATTTATAGAACACAGCGTTAGAGACTACCAGTCTCTTACAGTAAGAGATTAATCCAGTAAGACACTACCAGTTTCAATATTTCATAATTGAGATAAAGTAGATATAGGTATTTGCTGCATGGTAAACTGCACAACATTACGCTTACCACTCAGGTCTCTTCAATAGAACTGCAAAGCTGTGGCCACCCTCCCTTTCTTCTACCTGTTCCACACTTTCTTTAATGCTGGGAACTTTCAGTGGCTTTTCCTCAGAGCCCTGTTTTTTGGTTCTGTTATTTGACAGTTGTGGTAGTTTCATATAGCCATAACCCAAAGACTGCCACTTACACACACCTGTTGGAACCTATTAATTAACCAGTTATTTCCACTACTAAACATCTGATCCTTTTTAAAAGGAACACTCCTTACGGATTGTTAGCATTTAAAAAACAGCCCAAACATCCTAATCCTGTTTTACTGCATTTTAAATTAAGTATCTGCCCACAAAGACCTCAAAGTCAGTACACATAAACCTGTTAGACCTAGATTAAGCTCCTCTTGGACAATAACATCCCTATGAACTGTACTGTTCACATGGTTCTCATGCACTGAGCCCACACTGAGAAGGGGTAAATCTGGATTGTTTAACAGCCACACCTTTTGTTTTTTTGTTGTTCAAGACAGCGAGACAATGAGACAAAACTATCCACAGGATGCACACTCACTGCTCCAGGACATCCCAACATCCAAGTTGGAAAGCTGAAGTGTCTTTATAGCAGAGTAAGGTCAAATCCTCTACGGGACAATTCAGATACTCAAGTTAGAAACCTGCCTCCCTCTCCACTGACAGCACAGGAAATCCAGTTGCCTCCTTTAGGCACCTACACTGGATAGATACTTCTCTTTAGCGGCTAGGAGGTGAAATAGTTCAAGAGTCCCACTGGTACTTAAAATATTGATATATTCAGGCTGTGCATGTGTGAAAATTGAGCTGTAATCATGTTGTTTATAGGAAACTGGAAAGGTTATAGATAATAGTTCTCTTAATTCATGAACTTGCATATTATCTTGCTACTAATCAAGAAACAAAAGGAAACTCCCCTATTTTTTCCACTATGTATTTCAGCACCTATCTCTGTGCTGGGCTGTGTCTTATGGAAGAGGTATTGTTAAATAAAACCACCTAGAACCAAAGAATAAGTCAGTACTTGAAAGTACTCAGTCTTCTGTTAAAAAAAGTGCAAAGACGAAAACAAAAAGAAAACTCAATTTCTGTGGTGACACAGTCAACAACTCCATCTGTGCCAAAACTTCATGGAAACGTACAAGTTGGAAGTATTCAAACAACACCCAGTGATAAGCCTGCAAAGAGTAGATGCTACCCCAAAAGGTGACAGGGAGGAAGGGGAAAGAAGTCTTTAGAGCATACTTTGTATTTAACCGCACTTGTTCTGCAGCTTAGGAAAAGCTTAGCAGTTTTCACGTGATACCCTTCTACCCAGAAGTGCTTCCCATCCCCACCCCTCCCCAAGAGACAGAAGAGAAGAAAAAGATTTGCTCAAGGGCTGACTGCTGTTTTGAGAAGAGCCTTGTTTGGCACTAGAATAGAACAGAATATTTCTGTTGGAAGGGACCTACAATGATCATCTAGTCCACCTTCCTGATCACTTCAAGGCTGACCAAAATTTGAAGCATATTATTTAAAGGCAATGTCCAAACACCTCTTAAACACTGACAGGCATGGGGCACTGACCACCTTTCTAGGAAGCCTGTTGCAGTGTTTGACCATCCTCTTGATAAAGAAATGATTCCTAATGTCAAGTATAAACCTCTCCTGACACAGCTTTGAACCATTCCCATGCATCCTGTCACAGGATACCAGGGAGAAGAGATCAGCGATCACTGATCAGGTTCACGCAAAAACACTTCTCTGCGCCTAAAAAAAGTAAGTTCTTAGAGAGACTACAAAAAAAACAAGCCCATATCTGGTCCTTACCCTAATCTACAACCATGTGGGCTGCATTCCCAAACTTTAGCACGGAATCTGCCAAAGCTTAAAATGTCCTTCTAGATAAACTAAAAGGGATGCACATTCAATGTCATCATCTAGTTGTCTCCTGAATTTGAATTCAAACTGAAAACTTCTCTTCAAGTGGTTTGAAAAAAATGATTTGTTAAGAAGCAATATTGACTCTTCCACTAAAATTTATAGAAGGTATTGCCTATGCAATGACAAATAAGGCGGATTGGTGCAGAAAGGAATGACATTTCTCTGATTAAATAAGGGAACACAACAGCCATGCGAAGGCTTTTACAGAAGCTTCATTGTGCTTCACATTATCCTTCTTAGTGTTCTAGATAGTTTTTAATGTATTTGCAGATGATGTTATATGATAGTATGACCACTATGTTCTTTGGCAAATATCACATGATTGCACTACAGTGCAATAGAATTTGGATCTTAAATCATTAATTTCATTTCAGTCTAAACAAAACAATATTTTACCTGAGAGAAAACTTTGGAAGACTTTCTTCTCTGATTATGTTCCCCCCCCATTTTTTAATTTAGTGAATCATATCCAAACTTTGTTTACAACAGACAAAGTCTGTAACAATATAGAGACGGAAAGGAGAATAATCTACACTTTAAAATAGGAATATTTCTGTAGCTGTTAACAGCATCAAAGAACAACTTATCTCCCCGGGAGCAAAGGATAAAGCACTGATTTGTTCTTTTGAAGAAGTTTGCAATGTAATGACCTCTATTTCAAGACAGGAAAATCAGCACAGCATAAAATATCTACTAATTGTTATGTTCCTTTTGTCAATCTGTTGCCTTAAATCAGATCTCACTCTTCCAAGAAACTACCGCTTTACAATGAATATAAAATATATGCAATAAATGTTCTAGTTTATGGCACTGTATTATAGGCTACTGAGTTTCCTGGTGAGCCAAAAAATAATGGGAGAGTTGTTCTATTTCACAAGATGATAATCCAGTTTGAGCAATAATTTATCAAACAGCTAACACTAAGTTTCCAGGATGAATAGCTTTCACTGACATGAACTACAATCTGGTCGCATAACTACTGCCACAATTAAAATTATATTATTATAATAATATTCCACTGAGTTTCTTTCTTCCCATCTTAGTTTAAAATAGACACCACTCTTTTTCACTTGTTCAGCCTACAGCTGAAAGAGGAAAACAGAGAAAAAAATGCTGAAGCTCAAAGTCCTCAATCACGGAACCACGGAATTTTCAGAGTTGGAAGGGACCTGTAGAGATCATCTAGTCCAACTCCCCTGCTGACGCAGGAATGCCTAGAGCACATTACTCAGGACTGCATCCAGGTGGGTCTTCAAGAGCTCCAGAGAAGGGGACTCCACAACCTCCCTGGGCAGCCTGTTCCAGTGCTCTGTCACTCTCACCATAAAGAAGTTTTTTCTTAGGTTTGAATGGAACTTCCTGTGTTCCAACTTGTGCCCGTTGTCCCTCATCCTGTCACTGGGAACCACTGAAAAGAGTCTGCCTCCATCCTCCTTCAACCCACCCTTTCGATACTTCTAAGCAAGAATAAGGTCTCCCCTCAGCCTTCTCTTCTCCAGGCTAAAGAGTCCCAGCTCTCTCAGCCTTTCCTCATAAGGGAGATGCTCCAATCCCCCAGTCATCTTTGTTGCCCTACGCTGGGCTCTCTCCAGAAGTTCCCTGTCCCGCTTGAGCTGGGGAGCCCAGAACTGGACACAGTATTCCAGCTGTGGCCTCACCAGTGCCGAGTAGAGGGGGAGAATGACCTCCCTCGACCTAATGAGACAAAGATTTTAAACAAATATTTTGGGACCCATGTTGCTTGTAGGTTTTAATTTTACAGAAATGTACATGTTTAGACAGAAGAATAGACAACATGTTCCCGTATCAGTTCACTTTTCCCCACTTCTAAGGCTTTAGTTTCAAATTTGAGCTATACTTTATACAAATGAACCAGAACATTACACATTTTGGAACTAAACCTAACATTCTCCATTTGTCCTAGAAAGGAAACTTCTCTCCCTCATCATGATATCAAGTATCTTTAATCCTTTTGATATGTCAGGTCAGGAAACATGGAAGATAAGTGTTGCCAGTGTATCTCTTCATACTTCACTTTTCTGTCTGTTTTTTGGATACTGTCATTTTATTGCTTCTTACATGAATTTAAAACTGAAAAGCATCTCAAGTGTTTTAAATGCAAGTTTGATGAATGAGAATAAAAGCTTATCAAAAGCTCAAAAGTAACAGAATAGCAGCCAAAGTTTCTAGTGTACTCTTTAGTTGGTGCTTTCACTGTGCACTGAACCGCTGAAAATTATCAGATGATCAAATGTAAGTTTGTATTAAAAGAATAAATTTCAAAACATAACACTATAGTGTTTCTTTACAGGAACATGTATTGTCAAGCTTAAACAACATTCAGACACAATGCAACATTTAGAGATTCTATCCTTTCCAAAGGTGACTGGATGCGATAAAACATTACAATCACTTAATTTATGATGTGGACTTCAAAAGATTTAGTTCACATTAAAAAAAAAATGCTGCAGAAGACAACAACATTGATCCAACAAGAAAAGGAAAACTAACGTTGGACTGGAGATACAAAATGATGCCTCAGAGCAAGGAACTATTTATTTTGCTGTAGAGATCTAGCAAGTTTCATTAGTCACACATACCTAGATTTAGTGGAAGCAATCTTTAAAAAAAAATAAAAAATAAAAAAAGTCTTAATAGTATTGAAGAGCAGTGTTAGTTGTTTTTCATATAAGCAGCAGCTAGATGCATACCACCCCCTTATTTTTTCAATCCTCCAGTGTGTAGTCATTGTACAGCAAAGATGTTCATCTTCATTTCTTAGTTCCCTAGTCATTTAGATCTCCTGTCCTATTTCCTTCCCATGCTGGCTCTTTGTCCTGGTTTGAGGTAAAACAGGACCAATTTTGTTCAGTAACTTTTCTTTTTAGCTAGGCCTCTTCTAACTGCTGAAATTAACAGCATGTTTTGCAGAAAAGTGTTCACTTTCAGAGTGATAAGACCCATGTTTATAGCTGAGGCCAAGGAACGGTATGCAGAGAGGCTCTTGCTTATACTTATTGCTATAACAACCAAGGCCAGCCAAATTTGTTACTTGCCCCGTTGGAGGGTCGGAAGCGGAAAAGCGTAGAGGGGTCACACCTGCGGGGAGGAGCGGACAGGACAGGTGACCCAAAAC
>VFFE01009068.1:1874528-2027532 GCA_008921705.1 Burhinus oedicnemus | reverse complement strand
TTTTCATATAAGCAGCAGCTAGATGCATACCACCCCCTTATTTTTTCAATCCTCCAGTGTGTAGTCATTGTACAGCAAAGATGTTCATCTTCATTTCTTAGTTCCCTAGTCATTTAGATCTCCTGTTCTATTTCCTTCCCATGCTGGCTCTTCCTTATTTATCAAATTTATTTGCCTTCCTTATATGAATGCTATCAAATAAATACTCTTACACTACTTGCCTCCAAAACAATTAAGCACAGTTTTCAGTATGGACTACTTACCACATGGCATGTATGAGTTTCTAAACTACATCTACATCAAACTGAGACTGTAAGAAATCTGCAAATATATGATGTTATTTCAGTTTAAAAATAAAAAATCATGCATGAAAGTCATATCTTCCTGATGCTAAAAAGTTTATTTTGGGTTTTTTGTTTGGTTGGGGTTTTTTTTTTGGTATGATAAAGGAACATAAAAATTCATTCCTCAGAATATCATAGTACTACCACAATACACAACTTTCTGAACAACTTGTTTCAGATATTGTCTTTGAGCCTCTAAGGGAAACTGTGGCTTAATATTGTTAATGTCACTAAGTTAGCTTGCAAAATAAGATAAAAATTATAAAGATTATTTCATATTTAGAAAGTTTTAAGATAAAACTCTAGTAGTAGATTATTAGTTCCACAAAGGAGGTCTGTTACAAAAAACCCATGGATAAATTAGTTTGTGCCAAATTCAAAGCTAGAGGCTCTGCAAACACTGAGGAAGTTTCTTTCCTCTTTTCAGTTGTTCCAATGTAGGGTTCTTTTAGCCTCGTGGACCTGTTCATAAGCAGCTTTCATTTCATATTTGCCACATCACATCGAACAGAAGATCAACAAAAAACCTAAATGTATTTTTAGTTCCTCAGCATTCTACCCAGCTGTCTGTAGTTTTTGTAACTAGTTTTATATCACCATATAGTAAGATAATATTTGTAGTGATAAGCTGTCCTTGCATAAAACTGCTTTTGTGATTATAATAAACTTCAGCATTTTATCACTAATAAAAGTAATTTATTGCTTGCAGTACTCTGTGGATGAAGCAATTCATGAAAGAACCCTAGTGTCACTTCCCAATGTTTTAATTTAACCAGCTGTAAAATGGAGATACTAAATTATGCTGCCTTGCAGGTTCGGAGATTATGTATGTCCAGTGATCCATGAAAAATCTAAACAATTTATTTGGTTCTTACTTTTTATAAACCCTATACCACACTTACATTGCTAAGTATTAATGCAGGAGAACAAGGCTCTGTTTGCTCCACTGTGCAAAAAACTAGTTATAACTGTGTAAAAATTATACCGCTATAATTAATGCAAATACAACTTGAATGTTAAACAATTTTCTCTTCCTTATTCTGAAAAGGATTTGTGGTCCTGAATTTCATCAGAACTGTTACCTTGCTAGCTAGAGACAGCATGCTGCTTTGCTCTGCTTTCATACTAATTTTCCTAGCGTTCCAGGAACAATTACCTAACATAAAGATGAGAAATATGGATGTTGTTTCAGTGCTTGCAAACCAATGAATGTCTAACATGGCAAAACTCTTGATGTTAACAGACTTTTTGTCTTAGGGCTGCTTTGCCATCAGCTCCACAGTAGTCACTAGTGAGTATTTACTAAATTAACTGTCTTGCTAATAATGTTGGTTTATAGCTATAAGCAGTAAGTACAGAGGACCAGAAAACCAGCATATTGTTCCTAGAAAAATGAAGACGAAGCAAACTCCATCAAGCTTCAGTAAAAATATGTAACATTCCATATTACTTTTAAGTGGTAGACATTCAGAGGCATACAAGCCATATTTCAATAGCATCCTCCACCTTTATTTTTCATCTCTTTGGGATAGTATCTATATATTTCCATTCCAAGTTCAGTTACAGCACTTGGCTCACCTGGTGCTGGATCTCTCCTATTCATCACATTTTACCTACTTTTTCACACTGCCAGTATTTCCCTGCAACACCTTCCATCATATTTTTTCTAACCTACTGATTTCATCTGCTGATTCAGAAATCCTTCTCCTCCCACAGCTAGGGTAACAGTCTTAATTGTGTTTCCATAATACAGGCATTAAAGAATCATTAAAAAACCAACCAAACAAATAAATAATAATTAAAGAACACCACACAGAGATAAAATTTCCTAAACAGAAAGCATGTTTCTTCCTGTCATATGCTTCCTGTCATAACTGCCTTTTCTGGCTCAGTTATTATGGAATTGGTTTTGCACAGTGGAATAGATGTGCGAGGGCTATGTTCCTGGGACATGAAGATTGGGATTTGAATTACATTATGAAAGAGGTATTTTTCACCCACCGAGTTCTCTAGCCCTATTGAAACCATATAGAGAGGAAGAATGAGAAACAATATATCCGTTGCTCAGTATTGTGGGAAAATGGTTACAGACTGAGATTACAAAGGAATTCTTCTGTCAACATACATTAAGCAATATTCAGAGCACACCCTTTAGCATAGCAGCAGAAAAAAGACACACTTTGTGAATTCCAAGGGGCTTTTAAATTCAGGATAATCCCTGGGCTACTCAACTCTAGGAAAAAAATATAATAATTGGAAAAAGTTGAAGAGGAAATACTTGGAAAATTCTACCCAACAGCAGCCACTTCAGTTACATTTGAAGTTATGCTCCCAAGTTATTACATGTTTAAGTGCTTTTTTGACAGTAGCATCAGCAAAGCGAAACGAATAGAATTAACCCATATTCCATGGGTTTGTAGGCTCCAGTGATTCTCCAAAAGCAGTAAAATAATTCCTTACTTCCTGACAATGTCTTCAATGAAACATTTGTTCAGCTGCCCCTATTTTATCTTAGAAAAGATTTACTGCACATCTAGATATCAAAAGTCAAAATGCAGAGGAAAACAAACGCAGACAACACACACAGCACCACTGCTATGAGGACATAACAATACAAGCAGGCAAGACAGAATGATTTTGTTAGGAGGATACTGGGATATCAGACGGAGTTTGTTTACAGCAAGATGAGCTAGTGAGCCATGGCTGAACTACCTCAGCTGGTCTTCTTTCCTGCATATGGACAAATATCTTTTATAAGTCTAACTTAAAATAATTGACAGGTATTTCCCTTCCTTTGAAGGAAAAATCCAACACGTACTGACGCTTTGCTATCAGTTTGAATATATGTTAGATGAGGCAAAAAAAGATAAGTCTTTTTTCAGTGCACATAAATACAGTAAGCGACGCTTTTATCTGCAGAAATGACAATGCATATTGAAAACCATCCTTGCACTGCCAGGCCATTTAAAGAACTTTAATCCAAAGTCTGTTGCATCATGCACTCACATTACTGTATCTGACACTACTTTAAGTATTGAATAACAGTGTAGAAAATACTTCTGAATTAAATGAGATGAGCAGTTTTTTCCCCATTTTTTAGTTATAGAAATAGTTTATCTGCACCATACAAGTAAAAAATTATCTCTAATAAATGTATTTTATCAACTTGCATACAGCCCACTACACACTTTAAAACTGCTTAATAATCTTGTTCGTAATGAACTGTGAACAATAACAAAAACATCTCCAACAGAAGATTACTAAGACATTTCAAGTGTATCATGTGACAGAGTCTGCATTTGTTTTTGTGTTCAGGTGACTCAGGTGTGTCAAGATAATTTTGACTTAATTACCTCAGAGAAAAACACGGCCTATAAACTATGCATAGGTTCTTGTTCAGTAAACTGAAAAGGCTATCCTTTCTTCATGGTATCTTATATTTTCCCTTATGTGGTGTAAATATTTCAAGCTACCAAAAAAACCCACCACCCCACATCAACTGTAGAGTTTTAGTCTTGGGGTTTTTTTAAAGGAATCTTACACTTACTATTTTAACTTGAATAATCATTTGCTCTCGATGGCTACTGAAACCCTGCTTGATTAACTCAAATGCCACGATATAGCTAACACTCTCAGTTCATTATTAAAATTAATGTTTGATTAGAATTATACATCATTCACTATAATTTGATAATGAAACCATAGAGACATAATTATTATTTCTTATTCAATGGTCTTATCTTATCTCTGCAAGTGACCTAAATTGACATTCTTGTCTATAAAGCATAGCCTTCAAACTCGTACATAAGAAACATGTATTATTTATAGCTGCCCCAGAGTGTAATAACGTTTCTTTAAAAAAAAAAAGGTCTCATTGAATACGGCAGTCAAACTAACGCTTTAGCAGTAAGAACTACAAAATGGCTTGTGGGAAGATTTTTTTCCTCCATTCTTTGACTGGGAATGCTATAGCAGGATGCCAAAACTGCTGTACAGGGAAGCATACTTTATATAGCAAGCTAGGAAAACTTGTTTGTGGTGAACTTACTGGTCTGACGCAAGAATGAGTGAGAAATGGTAAAGTTTGGTTTGTATCGCACACCAGTACTCCAAATTATTTCCTTGGATTTACATCACAGGAAAACAGCAAGAACTGACACATTGTCTCCAGAATCCTTTTGCTAATGGCCAAAATAAAATAATTTTTTTAAAAATATCTAGTGTCATATTTATATCTATGTGCACCTCTTCCGTAATTTTGTGAATGTCACAATCTTTTTATATTAAAATAATAACTGTCATACTATGCTCTGACTACTGTATCAATAATCTAAATATCTAAAATCTGCTTACATTCCGAATAAATTAATCTAACAAAAAAGTTAAAAATCTTTTGCCATTCATTATGAAGTTATATTTAGTATTATGAAGCTCAGGAGAAAATGGGCAAAATTGAGTATATTCTTGCAAGGGAAATTAACTTTTGAAGTTCATTAAAGAACAGAGGGAATGTATTAACATCTTTCATAATACAGACTACCATTTGTCATAATAGAATTACCTGTAGCTCTTTACTAAAAAGAACATTTCCTTTAACTTAAGTTTGGCTTTTGGAGCCGCTTTAACGTTTCTCGTCATATCCATCAATCTGAAATGAATTATCAGTACAAGGTAATCACATTGATTCCTATAGAATTTAAGACAGAATTGTGCATATCAAGTAAAAGAACAGTTTGTATCTCTGTAGGCATGACAGCCAAAATAAAATTTTTTAATGTTCTTGAAATGAGAACTACATTTAATAGGATATCTGGGGTTCTGCTTGTTCTCCCAATCACATCATTTATCTAACAAATAAACACTGCTTCTTCAAGTAAGATATTAAGGTGTCTAGACTATGTAGAAGTTGCTAAGGCACTTCAAGTTATCTGGTAAGATATTTGACAAATAAAATAACTGTGTTTACTCTTTGTTAAAATTGAGAAGCAAAATTATTTGGTGGGGTATACATTTTCAAAGCAATAACTTCCACAAGGAAATGCAGAATAACGGCCTAGATTTTCACATATTGCTGTGACTCTGTATTTCATCTACCTCCTTTGAGCTTTCTAAGTTTTTTTTTTAATAAACATTACTATGGGGTATTTGAAAGCAAATTTGTACCATTCAGGTATGTATGCCTTAAAAAAATTACTTAGTTTGCTGTGCCCTAATGTCTTTCAGTCCCAGATATCAGTGATAATAATATTCTTCTATAATAAGCTGTCAGGATGCAGTTAACTGCCATCAGGCAGTAATAGAATGACTTACTATAAAATAAATAACAAATCAGCCATATCTGGAGAATCTTTTGAAACATTTCTAAGTATCACATAAACTATAAAACAAAACACTGCCTTTCCATCCCCTGATCTTCAGGACATGGAGCTCCCTGCTGGACCATAGCACAGTCCTGGCTCTGCAGATCTGTTATGGTTAGACTCTTGGTTACAGCTGCACCTCTAACTGAGGAGCAAGATGATTGCAATGGAAGAGATCTACCACACTAATAATAATTTCACTGTAAACAAAGATGACATTATTAAAAATATCTTCTGTATACTCTTGGATTAGCTCATCAGCCCTCTGTATTGATGGTATACCTTGACATGATTCAGGTCCTTGTCTCAGAAGGAGACAAACAGAAAGTTTGACTAGATCTCCAAACATCATATTGTTTCTCTATCTTTTAAAGTTCGTAGGTTTTCCTTTATTAGCAGTCTTCTTTCCCTTAGGCTCTCACTTGTGGACACCCAAAGACCTTTATTCATTTTCCGTTTTCACTAAGCAGCTCTTCTTCATGGCCTCTAAGTGCCATATAAAAACCTGGGTTATTCCCTCTACTCCAGAGACTACATCCTCCTTTTCAGTCTCCAACATTACTGATCTCCAGCTGGCATTTACAAGGCACAAATAGGTTTCTGTCCCATGGGCACAACTACAGAAGAGACTTGTTTGTAGGCCCAGGCCTCCTGGGACAGATCTCAACTTGCTTCTTAAACACTACCGGCCTTCAAGGTATGGCAGATCTTTCTAAATTCTTCTAAGTCAAGGGAAACTGTCACTGCTTGCCCCTCAAAGTGTACAATACTAGCCTAACTACTGCTTACCTCTAATAAACACAACTGCAACCAAAAAAACACATAGTTTTGTAACAATTTTTAATGAATTTTGGAAATTCCACACACACAGGCAAATCTATATATACACTCTCCAGTGGTCCTCCTTGGCTACTGTTTGTGAATCCCTTGGGAATATGCCAGCAAATAGAGGATGAAAACAACTCATCTAGACTTCCCAGTACTTAGACATTATTCACCCCAAACAGGCTCCACTGTATCTAGGATCTGTATCAGTTCCTGTACTGGAACCTATATTTTGCAGGTTTTGAGACTGTGGAAATGACACACCTTGGATTTTATTAATACAACTATGTTTGCTAAGTGGTTTAATAAGCATATGCTGAGTATAGTTACATTCCCATCAGGAAATGTAAAACACTATTTAAAACAGTGAAATTACCATAATTGAAAGAACACAGATGCTCTTTAATAATCTAGTAGATTGCACCCTCAATGGAAATGCTCATTAATTCTATTTTAAGACAGTATGATTCACCTGTATGTCAGATAATTATCATTGAAAGCTAGGTAAGCAGAAAGGTTACATATTCAGGTTTGATGACTCCATCACAGAATATGCAACATTTTGCATTTGGCAGCAATTTACCTATTCGCTTACTTACTCCATATCGTGTAATTTATAAGCAGCAAAAAAGTTGTTGAGAACATTAAATTCCTCTTCCACAAAAAAGAAAACCTGAAGACAATCTGACTCTGAAAACTTGCATTAATTAATACAATAAAATATTATCTGCAATCCAAAGAAGGGGGCACCTGATTTCCAAAATCCAGAAGTGACCTACATCAGCAGCAATAAGTAAGCGTTGCTAAATTAGTGCAAGCTTGAGGAACATAAAAGTAGCATACAGCCAGCAGCATAAAAGGACAGAACATGAACCAGGATTGCCATTAAGATCTTCCATACTATTTTGTACAGGTTTACTATGTGGCTCTTCAGTATTGAAGATCCTTTAACAGATCCTAATGCAACACAGCGTAAGTCCACGTTTCAACATTGTTTAACCAATTACTAAATTACTGCCAGAGGCATCATTTGACTTGTGTTCCTTTTACCCTATATATGACTGCCATATTTACGCTACAAAAAGTTCACTAAAGACTTACTTGAATGTATGTTCACAACTTACTTTATGCCTATAGTTAACATACTCTTTGACAAAATGCCAAAGATAAATGGGATATCCCCACTTACCAGGGAGGGTAAAACTCATTTATCTGCTATTTTAACAATGTAGGTGTATATAATACTGTACTTATCAAACCTCACCTTAAACACTCCTAGAGAAGCTGCTCAGGCTATCTCAAAACAGTCTCCCACACTCCCATATGCCAGTTCAACAAAGGTGGGTTTAGAGGAGTTTATACTTTTCTCTGCCTAGACCATCGTTCCTTGCTAGTGTCCAAAGGAAAGAGAACAGGAATACCTCTTGAAAGTCAGACATTTAATCCACTCCAACTGAGCACCTTCCCAGCCTCCTAAAGAAGCCAGGATAATCTGGAGATTATCCAGGAAATAAAAGCTTGTTTCATCGAGTTCTCGCTATTCCTTATGCTCCCCTGCAAAAGATACTGGCCTATGACAACATAACAAAAGAACCAAGCACACTCAGGATGGAGTGAGAATAACCTTTCTGCATAGTTCAGTCTGATACAGACCTGAGGATCCAATCATAAAAAGCTTTGATATAGAACCTCAATGATATGTTACAGTTGGTTTATGATTGTAAGCACTCGCTTTAGTTTTTCGTATAAAAGTATTTTTATTCAGGTACTCCATTGCATCACAAGATTAACACTATGCTTAAAAGGCACAAGCTATCCAAGTTTAATAAGTGTGAAAAGATAAAGAAATACAGTAGAGTTTCATCACATTACCTTCCCTTTTAGGTAAAATTAGAAGTAAAAGTAAAATTCAAGATGAAGTTTAACAAAGTCAGAAGCCGTAACCTCATTGATTCCATAAAGCCTCTGAACAACAGGAACTAGGACTCTGGAAACCTGGGGGAGGGAGTGTGGTGGTGGTGTTTTATTTTAATCTTTACAGTAATGCACTAAACCTAAAAACAGGATAAAAGAGAAATATCTGCTCTTTACATAGAAAAAACAAACAAACAAGAAAATAGAACGCATCTATTTTATGCTTTCATGATCACATTCAAGACATTTATAATAACATAATGGATTATGAGCTTGACTGAATATATCTGTGGCAATGGTATGTTTCTAAATTCCACAGAGAAGCAAAGTAAAGAGGAAAAACAGAAACAAAAAATATTTGTCTAGTAAAATAAAGATATTTGTGAAGATCCACTGAAGACCAGACCTGTAGGAAAATGTAAAAAAAACCCAAACCAACCCCAATGCAAACCTGAAAAACCCAACCACAAAAACCTGCAAAGCCATAATTTCAAAGAACAAAAGCTTACACAAAATGATAAAGCTTTTCAATTTGCTTCTAAAAGTGCATACAATGTCTGTGTTAAAGTTGGAGAAACTACAATATTGTACATGAAAAAATAATATGTACCAAGAGCATATCAATAAATAAACCACTTTAAAAGTATAAAGCAGTATCATTAGCTTTAATTGAACAGAAGAATTTAAATTAAAAAACCAATTATGAAAAGATTCTATAATTTGCATTCATTGTGAGAAAATACAGTATAGAATTACATGCCTTAAGTCAGTCTCCTCTTCATACCTCCTGGTTTACTAAATATATTATAAAATGCAATATCAAAAGTAAAAAGAGTGACTAAACTGATTATCCTAGTATTCAGAATAAAGAAATAGCTGTTTTCAGGTTCTGTCAGTGATCATGCATAGCCTAAGAGCATTTTACTAAAGGAAAGAGGAACCAGAGAGTATGTTATTATTCTAGGGAAAAGAAGTTAACTCTAGAGTTGCTCAAATACAGCCAAGTGTTAGCAACCAATCTGCAGGTAATTTCCAAACAGGTGGTTTTTTTCATCATAACTGAAAAACAGAAGGGAAAAGAAAAGAAAAGAAAAGAAAAGAAAAGAAAAGAAAAGAAAAGAAAAGAAAAGAAAAGAAAAAAGAAAAGAAAAGAAAAGAAAAGAAAACAGAGGAAACCCTCCTCTGAAATAAACAAACCTACATTATTCTAGCAGTTATTGCACTTACCTTTCCAAAATGCAAAACTAAAAATATTTAGAATCTTGGTAAATCTTTCTAGCCTGAAATTTTTTTCTGATCCTCTTCCACTCCAGAAATAACGTATTCCGAATCTGTACGTAGCATACTAAAGCCTAGAGATACTCCTCTTTCTGTAACAGCAGGAAGGAGCAGGAGGAAGGGACAGAGGGCGACTGACAAAAAATATCAACCCACAAAAGAACTAAAGATTTTTTTTTTTTCCCTTGAGACCCAAAGGTGAAATTCCCCCTTTCCATCATCTAGCTAGGAATGTGAGAGAGAGGGAGTACCCATGTGCAAATGGTGAGTGTCAAGGACAGATTGCCTCTTCAATATGTCCTATGGTGTGAGTGGCCTAGAAAGGATCAGGCAATTTTAATTAACAATCTAACATCCTTGTGTCTGAACATAATACTACTGATGACTGCAAAACATTCTATCAAATGCCCCAAAATAAACACGTAAGTGAAAAATGGCCACTGTCCAGAGATTATGCTTTTGTATTAAAACAAAAAACCAAACACAAACATTTAGATTCTTCTAAAATGAAGATATGATTCACATAGAATCATATTACAGAATCATCGAATGGTTTAGGTTGGAAGGGACCTCAAGGATCATCTAGTTCCAACCCCCCTGCCATAAGCAAGGACACCTTCCACTAGACGTGGTTGCTCAAAGCCATTTTGTAGGCCTCTGTCTAATTCCTAAATGGTCATTAGTTCTAGCAAAATTAACAGAATTAGCAACAATTCTATTAGCTCCAATCTTTCTTTGGTAAAGCAAATCTAAAATTTACCAGCAGATATTAGCAAGAAGCTGGAATAGCTTTTGTTCTGCTTATTACACATATTCAGGTATACTCGTTTAATTTTAAATTTCCTTTTTGTTAACAATGTTATCGCTTTAGTATGGGAGCCACAAATCTGAAGCCACAGCTGGGCTCTCAAAAAAGAAATGCATATACAAGAAGTTGGTTTTTAAGAAAAAGAAGTTCTTATGAAAAGGAACTTTGCAATAATATCATAACCTTGCAGGCATATTAAAAAAATATTTTGTTTTTTCTTGACAAAAAGTATGAACTTCACAAGAAACAGTAGAAGGCTCAGCAGAGGCAAAACCACAGGCTTGATGCCTCAGGGAGATATTAAACTGTGGCATCATTGAGTTAAGATTCCTTAATAATGTTTGTAAATCAAAATGAAACATGACAGCATTAGTTACAGGACTTCTTTATACATGCATTGTCTCCTCCAGCAGATTTCATCAATACCCAAGAGGGCTGCACCCCCGCAATCCTCTTGACTCTCCTTGGTGAAGTTTTACTTTGTTGTTATTGTTCGAGTGGTACATCAAGACAAGCTATACTGCCTGCACTGACCATTACTGTGCTTCAGCATGCCAGGTCACGTTTAGATAGGAACGCTCCTTTTCCTCATTTAAGTTTAATACATGAATTTAATCCATTTTAATATATATCTCAAGATAACCTCATCTATAGGAGCATAAATAATGCTATCAACGTGGCAATGTTGATGTAACTGCAATTTACGGTACGGCTGTGTACAGGGGAAAATGTTTGAAATCAGTGACTGCAATGCTGTTTGTCAAGACCCTGAAAGGACTGTGAAAGTGTAGGAAAGCACTAGTGAAGGAGGAAGGACACAAAACTAACAGTACAACACTCCTTCCTACCAGTGCAGCTGAAGAAAGAAGTTAAAAAAGCTGTCAGACATAAAAAACAACTTTGGCAGCTAACTGTTATCTTACCTGACTATTTATCTCTCTTGCCTCCAAAATGTAAGCAGATAATTTTCATATAGGTCCATCTTTTGTCATGAAGTCCTCTTGACAAATGCCACACAAAACCATGCAGCTTAAGTTGACACAATGTATTTTGAGACTAAAGGTTCACTAAAACAAACGACAAGGAAATAGTTAATTACATCCATTCATATATTTGTTAGTATTATACTTCTGCTAAGACTGTTAAGAACAGATTAGTTCAGACCTCTGTTGTCTATTGTTCCTGAAACTTACAGTTTCAGGCTGTTTGTTTCAAGAATGTTGACATCTCTCATCTCCTCACCTATGGAATGACTAAATCACAAGGCAGTGGAGCAATCAAGTTCCTCCCATAAAATAGAAAGCTTACATAGTTACAAAACACCAGGATCTGCTAAGATTCATGCTGAAACTAAACAAATGGATTGTGCAAAAACTCTATGCCAATGGATTTGTAGCGCCCCAGGGTATACACCGTAACACAGTGTAGTCTTCTCAAATAAATGGTAGCTAATAGAATAAATATGTTTAAAATGAGATTACCCATTTAACAATTTTCTACTATGTGTTCATTTTTCACATAGCAATTATTTGCAACTATAAAAAGGAGAATTACAGAAAAGTGGATTTAAATTGCACTGCATGGAACAAAATGCTCATTCACTGCTATAAACAAACCCAAGGATTGTAAATAAATTAGCTTTTTCTGTTCTGTAAAGGAAGACTACCGCTACTGTTACTTCTGCTCTCACCCCATGTATGGAAGAGGAGGCCAAGATATCATGTGAAAACCTACTCTGTAAATAAGTGACCTCTTGAATTTTGGAAAGGTCGTCAAGAAAAGATGAACTAACGTGGAGTATAACAATGTGCTGATGAATTCAAATAGAAATAGCAAGGCATGATGAGTGCTGTGTTGTGTGAATTAGATGATTTGACAATGTTGAGAACCAAAATGAGTAAAATCTTGCATAAGCAGCAATGTGAAAACACTTTACTCAGTGCTGCTCCAGACTATCTCCAAGTAATTTCAGATTATCAACAACATCTTAGTATTATTAATTATACAAATGCAGTCATGCTACTATGTATTCATGAGTCACTGTATTACCTGACTACCAAAACTCAACCCACAGAAGTCCTTGTGACCTGACAGAGTGCATCCAAGGGTGCTGAGAGAGCTAGACAATATCATAGAGAGGCCACTATCATCTTGAAAATGTAACGAAGGTCAGGGAAAGTTATCAGTGCCTGAAAAAAGGTAAACGCTGAGCATGAGCCAGCAGTGTGCCCTGGATGGTATACACAGGGGCACAGACAGGATGTTGAAGGGAGAAATTATTCCCCTCTACTCAGCAGTCATGAGAGCACATTTAGTAACTGCATGAAAGAGGGTTCTGATCAACTCCACAGCTGTGCAAAGAAACAAAATCTGAAGATTCAGGGCTCTAAAGAAATACCTTTTAAAGTAATTTCCAAAGTGCAATAGGAGAAAACAATTGAATAATTGCATATAATATTTAGAGTTGTGGTATACATGTTTTAAAATTCAATAGATACAATAAATAGCTTGTGAACACTTTATATGAGTTGAGCCCAGCTGCTGTAATAGATGTGTTTTTGAACCAGACACCTAAGCAGCTACTTCCTCAAACAGATGCAATTTTTCTAATACCCAAACTAAAGATCAATCAATGGCTATAAGACCTGACCTTGATAAATCATTCTTTCCCCCTCCCTGAAGACATTGTACAACACACACTATTGTGGCAGTTGAGAAATTTAGTAGTATGGTAAACACCACCAAGACCTTTCTGTGCCTTCAGGGAAAGCTGTAAATATCAGTTCAAGGGGCACTGAGGGTGAACTATTAGGAACGTCTAAATAATTTCTACTCTTAAGACCAATTTCTAAAAAATTTGTTAGAATGACAGTGATAAAACTCTCAGAATCGGCCAGAAATCCTTGAGCAATATTAGTGGTAAACTATTCCAAGAGAAAAGAAGAGAATGAAAAATAGGGAAAAAGATTAGTAAAATACTATATCATGAAGGAAATAATTGATTAAATCTTACTGAAGACATTAATACTACATATAAATATAAATACAAACACTACAGTAGTGTGGAAAAAAATCTATAATTAAAAGACAGTTAATCAAATGCAGCAGTTAGCCAGGTGTATACTTCTTATCTCGAACATATATGACAACTAGAGCCAGGTAGTAGTTTTATATGGTATATGATATTGCTCTGCAGATTTGCCAAGGACAGGAAAGGATTGATGGAAGAAACATTAGGCCAAGTGTCTAAAGCTTGTGTTTTTGGAACTAACAAACCTCAAGTTTCAGCATTAGTTCCTTATACAAATGTGTTTGTTGTCTGTGTACTGGCTTCTTAGCAGACAAATCAGCATTTTCAAATCCTAGGAAAGCTAACTGCCTGACAGGAGGGAAAAAAAATAAGCAAGCTATCCAGGTTTGTGATTTCTCTGCTCTGTTCTGTCCATGACAGGTAAACAGGTCTTACTCATCTGGAACAAAGAGAGCAGCAGCAGAAATGCGTATGCACAGGTAAACGTAAAGTGAAGTGCAAGGGAAATGTGCATATATAATTGATGTACAAATGAAGTGACAGGCCCTGAGCTGATTAGGTGGGGACAGTGGGATTATGATAGCTCTGTAAAACCAGCAGCTCAGTACTCACTAGCAGTCAAAAACCCAAATGAAACATTCGGAATTATTAGGAAAGGCACAGAGAATGAAAGGAGAATATTATTATGCTGCTATTTAAGTCCTCCAAAGTAAGATCTAGTAAGACAGGAAAAGGTCCAGAGCACATTGTTAAGAACGTTCAGTGGCATTGGACTCCTCTCGTATGAAAAACAACAGACTGGCTTGACATCTTCAAAAAACTCTTGTCTCTTGAAAAGAGAGATAGAGATTACAGAGGACTATAAAATCAAACTGAGACAGAGACAGTAGATATGGAGAAATTGCACACTGTCTTCCAATATAAGAACTGGAGGCATAATATGAAACTAGTGTAAGCCAGATTCATAACAAAGGAGGCCGTTGCTCAGACAGTGCAAGAGTACCACAAGATGTGAATGCTAAAAATTTACAGAGTATCCAGGGTAAACTGTAAAATTACATGGTAGCAAAACACACTGAAACCACATTTTGTTCAAAAATCTAGTGAACCAAAACCAGTTCAAAATTGAGAATGGTTCAAATGAAAGCCATTATGTACCCTGTCCTTACTAGTAGACATTCGCTCTATAAACTCGGATGGGCACAGTTTAGTAGGCTAGATGAATCTTTGGTCTGACCCACAACAACCTTTTTTCTCTTATATTAATGCTATTTTCTGAATCTCAGCTAACACATCACCTTTGTGCTCTTAAATTTTAGTTGAGCAAAATGAATATTGACTATTCAAAGTTCAGATTACATCTGCCATGTGAAAATTTCCTCTCTGTACCATTTCATTAATGAAATGAAAAAAGAGATCTCACACACTCACAGCTCAGAAATTAGTTACACTTTCCAATGAGTGTAGGGTTGCCTTTAGTATACATTTTTAACCTTTAATTTTTTCTTACTCAAAGACAATGGAATCCTATTGTACTATATCATATGCTTATATACACTAAAGGATAGTTCCTCACCTGAAAGGGTTTGTCAGATAAAAGAAGTCATACAGCAGGTGTGGGCATATGTATGAAAGAAATCTCTATCTGCATTGAGGTAGAAAGCATGTAGATAACACAGGATCTAGCAAATAACAAAGCAGATGACAAACCCAAGCGGAACCTAGTTCTATATGCAATTGTTAGACAGAAAGTACCAGTACCCACAACTACCCTCTTGTGAACACCAATTTGTGGTTACAATAAGGATTTAGCCTTGCTTTGGAAGAAGGAGAGGAAGTTAAGGAGAAACTGCTACTAAATGGGAGCTAATTCAAGCCACTGTAGCATGAAAAGTGTCCTTTTTTCTCTTTCTTCTCCTCAAGAGGTTCATGAGGTTCATCTATGGGGGATTTTATATAAATGCATCTATTTATAGTCTGTTAAGGTTACTCCTTCATGAGGACCACAGCAGGAATTCATTTCAGTATCTGTGGCAAATAAATTTCCTAAAGACAGTCAAAACCTGAACTACCATTTTCTCCTATGTGGGCTACACATACCACATAAAGTAACAATTAAATATTAATGGATTAATTCTCAGTAGGTTTCTCCCTATCTGCCCCACAAAGGATAAAGACTAGAGTTTGATGATGCAGAGAGACTTAGGACTTTTTCCACCCAAATATAATAGGTGATCTGAAAATATTCAACTTAGAGACCATATGTACACTGTACAGTTTTCTTTGCAGTTTGTTTAGTGCAGAGAGTTCTCAAACAGGCATTGTGGGCTTGGGACAAATGAGCTATAGCTGAGATACACTATGCATAGTGTTTCAGAGATGTCTGTGACTTTGGTAAAGAAAGACACTCTAGTCTTTGGAAACCAAATTTCAAGGTACATGTTTAATTTCACCTGATCTATTAGGCATATGAAATCTCACCTTAGACAAAGTCCAATGCCCACACACACAGTGGAAGGGTAAGTTTACTACCAAGAAGATAAACTAAATTGCACTAACCATGGTTGACCGAGTTCAAATTGAAGATCCATTTAGGGATTCAAGTTAAAGGGATACCTACTTTTGCATGGGCATGGATAATTAGAGTACCAACAGAAAAAAAAAAAAATGGAGTTAGGGAAAACAGTGCATAAATATCTGTGACAAGACATTTTTAAATAGCTTATAATCAAAGTTTGACCTGCAAACATTTTTAGCTTGTTTTTCCATTGAAAACTTGCACTATATGACAAAAACACAGAGATCTCAAATGCTTTAACTTCTTAGCAGCTGCATGAAAATAAGAAGCCTGGCAGAGAAGAGACACTGTATTGCTGCTTATTCTCAGAAGATGGCTGAGCTTACATGAGTTTGCCTTCATACATTAAGTACCCAGCCAGGAAAAAGTAGAATTGCCCAAAACCATGCTTAATACCTCACTACACCTTATCAGACATTAGGAGATCTAATCGTGCTTTATTTCTGAAGGATAGCGGGACTAGTAAGTCTCACCACTAATGACAGTTTCTAACTTATACGTGTTGTTAATTTATTTCCAGGTTTTGAAGTTCTTGCTATAAAATCACAAAATCCTGATAACATACAGTTCTGTCGCTCAAATCTTAGGGTGTGTGGGTAAATATCTTTAATCTTGAAGAAAAAGGACAAACAATAAAATCATTCCTTCCTGAAGATGTTTCAACTCCCTCAACGCTGAATACAAAAGTAAAACAGAGAAAGATACTGAAGGGTTGACAGAGACTTTACAAGAAGGAAATCATCACAATCCCTTTTTTTCTGCTACACTGCACGATGTAGTGCCATGAAGAATTACCTGAGAAAAGTTGAAACAAACTTTCTCAGCTATCAAAAGTAATATAGCTATGCTTGTGTGGAGATCTGCGCAGAACAATTCACCATATTTCTCAGTGGCATAGATCTATACAGTTCATGGCTGCAGTTGAACATTATGAATGCCTGGAAGGATCATTTACTTTAGTAGTTCACTTATCCCACTAACCACTAGACAGTACTTCCCAGATGTTCAGAAGGAAAGAAGACATCCACGGATGCTCAATGACTTTGTCAATTTCACGAGATGTAGGAATTGCCTAGTTTCCTTAACACATTACTTTGGCACTACTTTCCAAAGGCGTTCAGAGTTCTTGGGAAACGGGTGCACAAAAACCTGAAGATAAGAGAGCTAACGTGTTATAAAAGAATTCCTTTCAAACCTCAAATGAAAAAATGTCCTTTCACTTGACAGCATTAGAGTTCACACCCTTCCAAAAGTCATTCTAACCATAGCCACCTGTCACCTATGTATATGTATATGTACATATACGTAACTTTTATTCAGGCTAAAGTCTTACTCTTCACTTATCTTTGACAAGTAGTATTTATATTCCGTAGGAAAGGTTTTTTCATTTATCAAATTTGAACCAGCCATATTTAAGTGTCATGGTTTATGCTGGACTGGCCAATAAAATGAACAACAGATGCTCTCTTTAACCTCTCTCTCCCTTACCAGAAGAGAAGGGAGACAGAATAAGATAGAGAGAGACTTATGGGTTGAAAAGGAACTGAACTACTTTAACAAAATATTAATAATAAAAAGAAAATATAATAATATTAATAATAAAATAATGAAATATATACAATATATACAAAATCAGTATCGAGCTCCCAGGATGACGATCACGTCACTGGCAGGCACTGGGAAAGTCCCAGACTGGACTCAGCGACAGATGGGAGCTGAACTCAGGAACTGGATTCAGGAACACACGGATCAGGATCAAAGGCAGATGAACAGACAGCATCCTCGGACACCGGCCCTTGAAGAAAAGAGGCTGACCCCGCTGATCCCTCAGCTTTTATGCTGAGCATGGGATTGAATACCCTGTTGGTCAGTTTTGGGTCACTTGTCCTGTCCACTCCTCCCCACAGCTGTGACCCCACTACCCTCTTCCACTTCCAACCCTCCAGGTTGATGCATAACAAAGTTTGCTGACCTTGGTTGTTACAGTATTAAGTATAAGCAAGTGTCTCTCTGCATACCGTTCCTTGGTATTAACTATAAACATCAGACCTTATGTGCTAGAAGCCCAAACTGTCTGAAAAACTTGCTGTTAATTTCAGAAAGGACAGTTAGCAGAGATTTAATTGAAAAATAAAAGTACTGAAAAGAAAATTGCTTGTGTTTTACCTCAAGCCAGGACACTAAGTTCCATTACACCTGTACTGAACAGGTAGTGTAAAAAGACAGGCTTTGTAAGTTTGTGAGTGTAAGCTTTTGGTCTGATGACACAGCATTTACAATATTCTTGTTCCGTTATATTATTTCTGTTTTTCATATCTGAACTCAAATTAAACAGTCTTTATTAACAGCACCAACAAGAAATTCTGGAGACCTATTGCATGCTAAGTAACCTATCACCTATTTAAGTCTACCATGTCACCTTTGGTGTGGGTGACCAAAACATAAAATATTTTCTCTAAGTACAAAAGAGATTAATAATATGCAAAATTTTACAAAATCTGAGATAGTATACAAACGCAAACCTCTTCTATAGTGAATATTCCATTTCAAATGTAAAGAATAAACTCTAATTTGACTATTGAAATTACAAGAACAATAGAAAACAAGACAAATTAACACTGAAAAAGGTTAGTACTCTGCCTACAGACACAGCTGGCAAATATCTAGGGAATTAAATACTATATAAGCAAAACAGTGGAGCAAAACTATGCATGGGTAATCTTAATGAATCACAGGAGAGAGCAATGAACCTTGAGAGGTCATCCAGTTCATACACTTCCCCAAGCCACGACCCATTAGAAAAAGAAGAGAAAAAACACTCCAACATTTCTGAAAAGTATTGAGATGGACTTGCATGAACAAATACTTTTTCTAAAAGATAAAACTATCAAGGTTAACGGTGCTGAGAGAACAAAGAGGAAAACTGAAGAAGAAAAATGTGCAGAAGATTTTTGTAAATGGTATTTTTTTCAGCATCTGGAACTAGTATCTTATTTCTGGCAGTGTCTAACTGGATATCAAGTATCACTGAAATAGCATGTCAGAGCACTGATAAATCTTTTTTCTTTTTTTTTTTTTTCCCTGTGTATTGTGCAGGTAGGAATATTTTATTTCATACATCATTTACAAATTGCTGTGGGGATTCCAGAAAGCCAATTTGGCTTCACAAAATTGATGAATGAGAAAAAAGTACTGCTGGTTTTGTGTCTGTTGCTTTTGAAAGCTGTGCACATGGGACTTTGGCACATGGGGCATCGCTAATGATTCATTGTCATAGTGTTACAGTGAAAATGCTGAAGTTTCTTTTAACCCTCAGAGAACTTGTTCACCAGAATGTATAAATTATTTGCGCTTTACTGTTCTTTTACTGGTTACCCTTAATAACAGCAAAAAAGAAACACTACAAAAATAACCTGTTAAATCTAGTGAACATGTTCAAGCAGAGAAACCTAAGAGAGGATGCAATCCAGGCTGAACAGGGGAAGCAAACAGGACTGCAAGGGGACATGACGTGCAAGTGCTGCTGCATCAGGCATGGGGAGCTGGTTTGCATAGCACTGTACACAGTGATGATGGGAAAGGAGACACACCAGTCCACTTTGGTTTGTAATGATTTTAACAGAGCTACATTAGATCTAAGTTCAGAGGAACTTGTAAGATCATCTGATCTGCTACATCCTTGAGACCTGGATCCTAATCCAGTTACATTTTGTTTGAACTGTAGCAATCCTCATTTAGCGTACTAAATGAAAGAGACTTCCATAAAATAGTCAGTAAACTACAAAGCAATCATTCACAATTCAAAGGAGTAAAAATGATAGGCATACTAAACCAAAAAGTGTTACACAATTGTTTTTATGTGCTAAAAATACTGAGAGGATTTTTCAAACCAGAGGGAGACATATTATTTTATATAGAAGGGTATGTGGTTTTATCACTTCACTGTATAATTATCAATCTATGTTCTACAGACAATAATCTGCAGTAATTAATGAAAATAATTAAATACAAATTAAATATCTGATAGATGTCTGTTCCTTCAACCATAATTGAAAGAATAAATTTTAAAGTTATTAAAGTCATAGGGAGAGAGAACAGTGGTGATCATCACCAAGTCCCTACTGCTGCTTCCAGCTCAGGGGAAGCTGGTACGGTCCTGCTTGGCCAAATGGGGCAGCTACAGATGTTATGAAACACATGCTCATGAGGCTGCTATTTTTCACTCACATCAAGATGAGAAGAGAGCTGCCCTTTTACACATCTGCTGGGAATTCAGTTGCAGGGGTCTGAACACTTGCTGTGATCATGTGGAATATCCAGGATCAAGAAAGGATTCCTTTGCATAGGACAGATGAGCTACTCCATAACCTCCATGGAACAGAATCAGATAACCTGAAGGTTAATATCATAAAACTCACACCTCAGATACACTGTGTACCTCAGTCCCAGTAGGCAGCATTCAGGACTTACTTCAGCGGTAAAAGAGATAGGAACAAGACAACAGGGAGCTCATTTACGAACAACAACTGGGGCTGAGCTTTCGCTGAAGACCTTGTCAGATTAACCAGTCTCACCACGCAGCAGAGGGACAGGACAGATGCTTCCAGCCCACATTGATGACACTTCCTCTCCCATCCCCATAAAATCTCCAGTTTGACTGGGCAATTATCAGGGAGTCAATAAAAATCTTCATCACTTACTGGTTAAAATGTATGCCTGGTTCTTCAACACATACATCTGAAATGGAAGTCATTTGAGTCCTACTAAATTGTCTATGTCCTTTACCTGTACTTCTAAATCAACAAGTTTAACTCAGTCCACCTTCTAATGCGAGTGAAATGGGAGCACAGCATTGCCTAACCCTATGCACTGGATTCCAGTGAACAATCCTGACCTACAGTCAACTAAGTTTGAATACAGCTATTAAAGCCTACCAAAATACCCATGACAAATTGATAATTATGTAAGAGGTGAAGAAAACCCTTCAAAAACCTAATATGGGAGTTCATGTGACCCTGAGGGTATATCAAATATAAAGTCAAAAGAATTGGCACATTACCCCTTCAAAAGTTTTGTAATTTTTATTTTAAATCTGGACACTATCTTGATATAAAATATAGGCAATGCCTACAAAATTACTACATGCAAAGATATCCATCATCAGATATAGCTGCATTAGCAGTAACATTTAAAACTACTTTGTGTATCCTTGAAATAAACAAAAACCGTAAGAATGAAAGAATAACACATCAGATCCCATACATCCTTGCTGCACAATTAACAAATACATTACAAAAAAGGAAATACACAAACATCCCCCAGGCCTCAGGTATCAAAAAAGCCTCTTCATTCAATCCTGATTTGTCCAAGACAACCTCAGAGTGCTAGAAAGTGAAACTGATGGGAAAATACATATCCTTATTCAAATATTATACAAGCTTTCTGTTAAGACATAGGAAAACAGAAACCCAAGAACAATCCCCCCAGACACAAAAGAGCACTGTCCTCATTGATTTTTCTTCCCCCACCATCATCCCTTTCTCCCAAAAGCTACCAAAAATCTCTCAATAAGCAAGAATAAGCATGTGCTGTGAGCGTGTAGTGGGTTTGCATGGCAATGTTCTGGTAGCGGGTGGGCTACAGGGGTGGCTTCTGTGAGAAGATGCCAGAAACTTCCTCCACGTCCAATAGAGCTAATACCAGCCAGCTCCAAGATGGACCTGCCGTTGACCAAAGCTGAGCCAATCAGTGACTGCGGTAGTGCCTCTGTAATAACATATTTGAGAAGTGGGAAAAAAATGCTGTGGAACAGCAGCCGGAAGAGAGGAGTGAGAATACGTGAGAGAAACAACTCTGCAGACACCAAGGTCAGTGATGAAGGAGGGGGAGGAGGTGCTCAAGGCACCAGAGAAGACATTCACCTGCAGCCCATGGTGAAGACCATGGTGAGGCAGGTTGTCCCCCTGCAGCCCAAAGAAGTTAATGGTGGAGCAGATATCCACTTGCAGCCTGTGGAGGGCCCTATGCTAGAGCAGCTGTGACCCCATGGGAAGCTCACAGTGGAGCAAGCTCCTGGCAGGACCTGTGGAGAGAGGAGCCCATGCTGGAGCAGGTTTTCTGGCAGACTTGTGACCCCGTCAGGTACACACGCTGGAGCAGTCTGCTCCTGAAGGACCACACCCCATAGAAGGGACCCACACTGGAGCAGTTTGTGAAGAACTGCAGCCTGTGGGAAGGACTGATATTGGAGAAGTTCATGGAGGTCTGTGTCCTGTGGGACGGACCCCACAGTGGAGCAGGGGAAGACTGTGAGGAGGAAGGAGCAGCAGGGACAACGTGTGATGAACTGACTGCAACCTCCATTCCCCATCCCCCTGTGCCTCTGGCAAGGAGGAGGTAAAGAAAATCAGGAATGAAGTTGAGCCTGGGAAAAAGGGAGGGATGGAGGGAAGATGTTTTAAGATTTGTTTCTATTTCTCATTATCTTATCCTGATTTGATTGGTAATAAAATAAATTTATTTTCCCCAAGTTGAGTCTGTTTTGCCCATGACGGTAATTGCTGAGTGACCTCTCCCTGTCCTTATCTCGACTCATGAACCTTTTGTCATATTTTTCAGTTGAGGAGGGGGAGTGATAGAGTGGCTTGGTGGGCATCTGGTGTCCAGCCAAGGTTAACCCAACTCAGAGTAAAACCTAAGATTTAGTTTTAACAACAGGTTATATGACTGGAACAAATCCTAAATTTGCAGTTCCAGAAATAAATGCTTCGTATGCCTAAGAACTCAAGCAACAACTGTTACAGGTTGGTACCAGACCAATTCCCAACGCTCAGCAACTGAGGAAAAGGAATATTCAGCTTCACAAGCCACCTCAGTCAGGCATCAAACATGCTTTCTACTTGAAAGATTGACAGAACCTAAAACTAAATTAAAATGAAAGCACAATCCACTCACGCATACACACTTACATATGCAATATTGTTCCCCAGGTTCAGCAGCAGCAGCAGCTCCCACCCCTGATTAGCAAAGCACATAACAAAATCCTTTAATGCTCAGTAGGCCAGACTGGCACCTGAAATGTCAACTTAGAAGCTGCTGGCAAGAACAAATCAAAGAAAACAATAAAATGCTACAGATCACCACCATGATATTAGCACAGAAACAGATTATCTTAACACAACCAAACTTGCGAAATTGTCAGACCAAATGCAGACTGACCTATCTCAAAATAGGTGAGGACATAACCAGGCAGAAAATACTGGCTAAATCCTCGTGCCCCTTTCATAGCTTTTAATAAATGTTTGTATGGCTTATTATTGCAACATAGTCTTAACTGCACTGAACAATCTACACTCAAAGACCAAACAGGACAAAAAAATGATAGTCCAGTTTCCAGTCTTTTGCAAAATTGGATGGACTTGCAGCATTTCCGTCTTCAGTACATTCACTATCAAACAGGCTGGAAAAAAGAATTTCCACTTCACAGGAAATTCTGCTGTTTCACATTGGTTTTCTCACAGAACTGGAAAAGCAGATGTCACTTGAAATTTACCAATGAGCAAAGTTTCATGAAAAGTGTTTTAGATGAGTAACTCTATTTTTATTAATTAAATATTTTTCTTTGTTTTATTCCACAGTACTAAACCAAGCTCCAATGATTATTAAAGGCCCACAAAATTCATTTCACACTGTGACATTAAAATTCCTGCAGTATTTGACTTTTTTTTTTTACTTCTACCTTCTCAAATCTGTTCTCTGCAGCTTTGTAACTCCCGCCACCCCCCCAAAACAGCAACCCCAACAGTTTTTAATATTTTTTTGATTTGCATATTCTGGGATAGCTTACTCATGCTAGGCAAAAAGGGAAGTGTATGCAAATCTTTATTAAAAAAGAAAAAGCCCCTGAATTTTCAATTCCAGGCAAAAACAGTTATTACTAAGTTACAACTCAGTGTTTGGCTCTGACATTATTCATTACAAAAGTTTAAAAAGACTGAACAAGTTGTTACTATAGGTACATACAACATGGCTTTAATTTTCTGTGGCAATTTTAAATCACAGGGATGAATTTAAAGTAGAGAGCACGACTCATCAGTCAGAGCAGCAATGGCTACTTCTGCCACACTATCATCTTAAGAGTAAAAAAACTACAGTCTTGAAACTCAAGATTTTATTTTACCTGAAATATGTTTTTTTAAGGATTTTTTTGACTAGATGAAATCACTACTGAACTCAGATGATAAAATACAGGAGCACGCTAATAAAGACAAAAGCAAAAAATAACTTTGTAGGCTAGTATCAGCAGAGTTTGCTGAACAAAATGATATGTTTAAAGGAATAATTTTATTTAAATCCACAAAATATTAATATTCTTACATGTAGAAACACTGCTCTGAATCACCAGGGCTTCGTAATGACTTTGTAATCCATCATGTAATTTAGAAGAGCCTCTTTTTTAAAATTAAATGGCTTACAGCACATGTTAATTAACAACCATATTTTTCCACATCAAATGTAGTAACAGCTGTATTTTGGAATGAACAGAGGAAAAGAAACATTTGGATTAAATAAACTAGCAAAATTTCTCTCCTCACCAAATCCATGTTTCCCTGACTGTTTCTTTTACTTGGTTCCATTTTGACTGTAATTTTTCCCCTTTGTATATGCTAAACTTCAACTGTTGCAAGCAAAGTTTATTTTATTCGCTTTTTGTCAGAGTTTCTTTTCACTCAGATTTTTGGCAATCTTACTGTGTTTGAGAAGGATTATCAAGAAAGACCTCAATAAAACAGAAAATGCAAATCTCAGACCATGTTTATTTTTCCAAGAAATGCCCAAATTGAAATATGTCATCACATTTGTTAGGTAATTGAAATAGGTAGTAACAATGGTTTCTGTGCTATGTTTAAATTTATATTATTAGTACAGTTAAATGCTTGAAAATGCAGTCAGGGTTTTCTGTGTGTTCTACAAAAGTAAAACTTGCCAAAAGAAATGTATAAAATTTGGTGTTGTTTGGTTACCTAAGAATGTTTCAATAATTTGCAAAAGTTTATAATAAGCAATTGGCAAGAGCAATTTGCAAAGGTTTGTTCTCAACACCTGCTTCAAATCCTTTTTAGAAAATAAGCTCTACATTTCAAATCAGAATTCAGTTTTAAATCAGTCTGAATAGTCAGTGAGTTACAAATGCTTAGCTTGTTTTAAAATCATTCCATTTAATTTGAATGCCAGAAATCAAAAAACACATTAGAAAATGTTTTGTAATTGCTTTGGTCTTGTCTCTAGTCTTTGTATATTTTTAGGATCCATAATGTCCTGTGGCTACCGGTTCCATTGCTAGACTAAACAATACCTGAAGAGCTGCTTTCTTTCATTTATTGTGAATGTTACTCCTATTACTGTAAATTGATAGCCCAGGTTCTTATATCAGAAGAGAGAGGGCATAATCATTCCTTTCTGCTCTTCCCATGTAACCCATATGAAACCTCAATAAACATCTTGGTCATACCCTTTCTGAGACACCTCTTTTCAAGACTGAGGAGTCCTAGCCTGCTTGTTTCTCAGGTGGAAGCTTTTTCTATACCTTTGATCGCCACTACTGTGCTTCCCTAAATTTTGTAACTTTGTATCATTCTTTTCTCTCATGTTAACGGGGAACTGTACAAAGTATACATCATCTGGAAAAGCATGCAATTCTACAGTGGCTTAATGATTTTCTCCGCTCTGATCTGTATTGCCTTCCTAATAATCCCTAACAATTCTTTTGTTACTGCCAGTGATGGGCAAGCTTACATTTTCTAGGCTCGCTCCTTCCTAACAGAAATCTACCATCTCACTGCAAATGATTGGGAATCTATTTTAAATTACAAGTTAGGTTTGTCTGCTCTTTTTGCCATCAGCATCACTTTACATTTATCTATATTGAATTCCATTTTACTATCTAATCACCGAGTCTTGCAAGATTTTTCTACAATTCATCACAGTTGGCCCTTGTCTCACAACCAAGGTTTCATTTTAGACAGATTCGCAAAAGTCTTCTGCAGCACACCACAAGCTGCAAATGTACTTTACATAATCTGTGGGTTGCAATGTTATTCACACAGTGCTCAGTGTCCAAAACATCCCAGGCAGCCATTCCCATGTGGTTTATAAAGCACAGTAGCTTATAAGAATCCTTGATGGGTTAAGCAAAATGGAGAGTGACGAAAGTTCTTGATCTATTTGCATCCAGGAAGGACCCCCAGAACTCAAGAAACAACATAATAATTTTCAGTCTCCTACATGGTGCGTAAGATGGGATCAGATCTCACCCAACCATACTGTTATTTGTAACAGGTGTTATTTTAACATACTTAACATATTCTGTAGCTGCTGATAATAAATTGCCCATTAGGTGACTAGTGACACAATGAGTCACTCACTGTATTTGTACTTGGGATTGTCATGGTAAACCAGAGTAGCTATTTACTGTCATTGTAGGGATTCTTTTGCTCATCTTGTTTTCATGCAGTTTCCCTTTTTGAAACTGAGCAGAGATGCAGTGATTTTTGATTGAATCTGAAGGGACATTGAATATAAACTCATCATGCTCATTGTTATAGAGAGCCCCTATAACTGAAGATTTCATACCTGTTGCGTCTTTGCTCAAGAATACAGAATTTTTGTGATTTCATCAACAACAGATACTCTACACTCTCTTCCACTGTTGCTGACTTTACCATGCTCTTAAATTTATATATAAGCTAGTCAGTTTTCAATTTCAAAAGCCTTAGTTCTTCATTCAAATTAAGTTCACCTGTTCTGTATAGGCTTTCTTTACCACAGAGGCATTCCCTGTATCTGAAGAATCTGAATTCCTGCTTACTGCGCCTTTGACAGCCAGGCATTAAAAATCTGGTTTTCAGCCAGTTTCCAAAACAACACAAACTACTATAAGAATTTAAAAGAATGTTACTATAGGTGTCCTGGTCTTCAATTGCCTTCCTAAAGGCCCATATTATGCTTCTATAATAAAATTACCAGATTGTAGACAAGGGGAAAGCCATGGATGTCAACTATCTTGACCATAATAAGGCTTTCAACACTCTTTCCCACATTAAGGTCTGAATGGTTGAACTGCTAGATGCACAAACACAGGGGTGGAAGATTGGACTCAGAGGATCATGGTTAATGAGTTGTACTCTACCTGGAGGTTTGTAACCAGTGAAATACCACAGGGGTCTGTACTGAGACCAAAGTATTTCACCAAAATAAAGCATAATTCATTGTAATTGATTAAGCCTGGGAGACCTGCTTTCTTGATGAATGACCAAAAGTAGAAAAGAGAATGCAAAAAGAAGAAATTTACTTGGCAATTTATGTAAGTGTTCCCATACTTGCTTTTCTTATTTCTTTTTATTTCACCCTTTAATTATTTGAATCGCTTTTACTTTTCCGTGCTTGTAGCTTTCTCTCCCGATGCTATCTATTGTTTCCAGTTTCTCATTCAAGTCCCTCCTCCCTCTATTGCTTTCTAAAAAAAAAAAAAAGTGTATTTTAAATCCTTCCTTAAAGTTGAGATAAAATTTCAAGGAATTAATTAGAAAAAGAAGCCTCTAGCAAAATGGTCAATATATTAGATTTTATACTAATACCATGCAGATCAATCACACTGTTTTGTTTGGTTATTACCATAATCCATATTTCACATCTGGTTTGATTTGATTATAACTTCTTATGGCAAGACTGTCTTCAGATTTATCTATCATATAATTATCTTGTTGCTGATAAATGGTGATATTGATAAAACTTTAACTGTAATTGTGGCAATCTTCTACTACAGAAAGACTCCCAATGATCTCAGTAGTGCTGGACTAAATAGAAGGAAGTTCTTTCTGTACAGAAATAAACGTCTAGTTTCATAATTTTCTGATTTGAGAATATATGCTCAAATTTCAGAACACTACAGTCTATTCTGATGAGATACCAATTCTTCTAGTCACTTCAGTAAATTTCTACCTCCTATAGTCCCATTTAAAAATGCAAATAAACATTATGAAAAAGAGCAAAAACATAGTTAGATTTTCAAGAATTTTGCAAGGTGCAACTCAATAGAATGTTTTACTGAAACCTTCTATTTGCTTCATATTTTTACATAGTACATTCTGAAAGTCCGTCTTGATTTTTACACTGTTTTAGTGACCAAGCACATGGTTGTGCTTACTTGTCAGCTTGATGCTGTCCACTTGTTTTAGTATGTCCCTATATTTTAAACACAATTGAATCTGACAGGTTATCTGTCTTCTTTTCTGATAGAAATGTTTGCAACAAAGTATCTCCAAGGCTTTCACCTAAGTCTTTTAGGTAAGTACAACATCCAAGACTAGTGAAGCAGACCTTTTGGAATTATTTTACATACTGTAGTGTTTGTTTGTTAAAAAACCCCACGCATATAGCTTATAAGTACATCAGTTTTCCAGTTTGCTATATTAATAATAAATCATGATCAGTTTTAGCTGCTACAAAGTAGGTACTAATATGTAGCTACTGTACTAGCTCCCCATGTAATTTCAAGCTGTGGTAAAGCACGCAATTCAGCAACACAGGCAATTTCACATTAAACCTACACAGTACAGCAGAGATTATTTATCATATCTGGTGTGATATGGGAAAAGAAAAAGTATTCTCAACAGTATTAGAAACAGGACTTAGTATGTTTCTAACCCTTAGAAGAATTGTTTTACATATTATTTTGAAAAAAAATTACAGAGAATGTAAAAGATTAAAAGAATTTTACTGAAAAACTCTAGATATGGTAGGATATTGCAATTGGTCACAAGTACACAAAAAGAAATTAGTTCTCTTTCACCGAAATGCAGTATCAGAACAGAGAAGAAAAATCAAGCTTTTCTCATATTACTTGTTCAAATCACGCACACCCCAATGTGAACAGGTTGGCTTTCACCACCAGCCCTTGCAATGGGAATGTGCATTTTGACTCTTCTGGGCTTCTGTCATAAAGTATTGATTTATCAATAGCCAGCTGCAAACAGTTTTGGTGCAACCATTCCCAGAAGTATGCTTAGTACAGATAGGCTAAAGCTCTTTCTGACCTCCTACCATGAATTTTCCTTCAGTTGTAGCACCATTGGGAGGTCAGGCCACTGGAGCTAACTTGGATCCCACCTTGAGGCAAATTGCAAACTCTTGGGAATTACCCTTCCCTCACCTTTAAGTTTTTGGAGGGCACATGTGGCAACTTACAGCTACCCTTTGGTTTAGAGCCAGATTTTCATCCAACATTTCCTGTAAGCAGAAACACTTTTTCTGGAGCCACAGTCCCACCCAATGAGCTGAGCAGGGCTGGGCCTGGGGCTGGAGCTGGGACCTGGAAAAATCAAGGACAGCAACATACTGACCGTTGGGAGACGGGTTTGGAGAAGGCGCTGCAGAGCAGTATCCTGGTGTGCTCAGGGACTGATGGTCGGTTCCCATTTAGAAGTTAATTAAGGTGAGCTGTTCTAACCAGCTGATCCCCAGAATGGATTTCACAAGAATTATCTGGAACATGCCTACAAAAAACAATTATAATAAACAGGCTGTTATATCATCAGCCTGTCATGCCAGGGTTGGGGGGTTTTTTTGAGCATTCTGCTAGATCACCTGAAAATTTTCTCTTTAGCAATGTCCTTATAAATGAAAAGATCAGCTAAAGAAAATACTTTAAAACAGCTAAATCTAAGAGAAATTATGGTTTACCTGCATGGTATATTGGATTCACTTCAAAGAAATGTATAACAATAGTTAAAGTTTATTAATATAAATATTCATAAATAATTATGATAAATTATTATAAAGGTGGTGACCTTTATGTAAACAAAGGATTATAGGAATATGATGCACTGTAAGGCATATACCTCTTGGAGTTGTTCTTATGAAAAGCGCATGCTAAATGATTTTATTTTTTTCTTTACACCTTCTTACCAAATTAGAAATCCAAATCCAATTCAAACTTCACCAGTAAGTTCTTTGTTCTGCTCAGCAACCACTCCTCTCTACTTTAAATATAAAATGCTATCTTTTTAAAACCCTGTAGACCTTCACTTGATATCAGTGGCAAACTTGCACAAAGTTTTCATGAATAAATGCATTTTAGGTTGGTTCATACTTTGAAACAACTAGGCTTTGCTGATTAAATGGCATAAAAAAATGCAACATCCCAACACTGTATTACACAAGTTCACTTAATATATTTTTAGTTGCATATAATGTTATTCTATCTTTTAAGCATTAGTGGAACAAAGGAGAAATCTAATATATGTCTAGATTAGTGATGAATTTTCTTCTGAAATTACTTCAATAAAAAAAATTGCAGTGTTTGTATTTTTCTGTAATGCCTTCTAACTCCCAAAGTAATTTTCTTCAGGAGACATTATGGAACTCTACATTAATCTTATTGGTTTTAGGCTTCAGTGATTAAAGTAGCACACACTGTCCAGTTACTCAACAGTTCAGCTTGTATGAGTTTGTTCATATCTCTGTACTTGAGTAAGAATTTCTAACTTATGTTTTTGTACGTTGCTACCAAGTCAGAGACAGATTTAGCTCTATGGAAGAGATAACCACTTTCAAACTGTTGTACATAAACTATGGTAATCTTCAAAATAACTCCAGGTCTACCTCCCTATCTTAAAGATAAGGAAGTAAGAAACAAGGAATTAAAAAGATTTGCTCAAAACCCCACAAAAAACCTATGTCAGAACACATAACGTATTCAGTCCTCTTGTATCTCCATCTCACATCCCAAACTTACAACCAGGCTTCCTGCCACTGCTCTGGATAAAGCTGTAGGGTTTTGAGAGGAAAAAAAGTCTTTAAGCTCTGGAATATAGTCCTGCACAGCTAACAGAAACAAGTATTCATTTACAAAATAATCAAAGCTGGAGGGAGGAACAGAATACCGTTCTGTAACCTTGTATTGGAAAGCCAAGGTTGAAATACTGTTTACTGAACCAACTAGCCAGATTTCTTTATTGCAGAAGTGAGGAAGGTCTTGATCCTGAGCAAATTAAATCATGAGAAAACCCAGATACAAACGTCTTCCATTGGCTTTGCTAGATCAATCTGATGAACTCCTTTTTGTTATTAAAAAGGTTTCCTTACTAGACAAGAAGAGCTACTGTCTAATCCTAGGAAGCACCAGCATCTTGGCAGTTAGATGACAATCACTGAAATTCAAGGGAAATATTTTGCTGGTGTCACAAATAAATGTATTGTAAAAAATATTTATCCATTAGGGAGCTAGAGATTGCTATGTTGACAGTGTTTAAAAGACTGAACAATCAGGTCACTTTCATACTTCAAAAAACTTACTGGATTGACATTCAGTAACAAAACATGTTGCCAGTGGATAGTTCCTATTCACTATCAATCATTATCAGTATGTATTCAAAGCAACTAGTCAATTCAAAATGGATTTTAGAGCCAGAAAACATAATGCTCTTTGACAGTCTGACACGAAGAGTGTGATTCCAGCAATACCTTAGTCTGAAACTATCAGAATCAGGACATTTGTCTGTATATAATTTATTTGACTCTGCAATAGCTGAGGATATATGCTGGACTGCTAAAAGTCCAAGAGGTAGATTTGGATCATGGATGATGTAGCACACACACCAATTCCAAAGAGAGGCTCTTTAGTTGCAAATTAAGAGTTCACTTCATTTAGTGCTGCAGCAACAGACAACAACAATGCTAATTGTCATAAGTACTTGAAATTGCAATGTCTGGAAGAAATGTAGGATACATGTACCTGACCAGTCTGAGTTCCTGAACACTACTAACATATGATTGACAAGTCTTCACAGTACAGAGATCTGGGGCTATATGTTCTTCTGACTGTGCTCCCTGCCCAAGTATTGATGAATGAAAGGTTACACTGATTCAAGGAGATTCCATGAAAGGACATACTTTCCATACAGTGCTTAGGTCTTTCCTTCCAGTGCATGGATTTATGCATGAATTCATATGCCTGTGGAGCAAATATTTGATGTTTGAGTCAAGACCACATCACTGTGCTGCACCAAATGAGGTCTGAAGTGACAGGTTGAAGGTTACAGCATGCTATCACTGGAACTAAGAATGTCAGTAAACACCTACTCATTAAATCCATTCAGTGCCATGTGAAGACCAAAGGTCAGAAGCATGAATGGATAATGATCCTGGCCTATTGTGAATCTAAGGCACTTATAGTACAAAGAGCTCGAACTGACCTGGAAATAAGCTTCAGATTGAGAAATGAGAACCAGTCTTTTTCTGGAAAGAGGGGATTATCCCCACAAAGTCACAATCCTGAAACTGAATTTTTCAGTATATGTGGCTCAGGTTGCTCAGATCTGAAACTGTTCTGTAATAACAAGGAAGTAGTTAATGTAAAGAGTTATACTCAAAACACTGCTATGAGCAAAAAAGAAACACATCTCTTATGTAAAGGCAAGATTTAGTTAGTATAATTGAAATCCTAACAGTCTGATCAATTAATTACTAATAGTCCAGATCTAATTACAGAAAAAGAAAACTAAAAGAAAATAAAAGAATACTATCTTATGAAAAGGTCTGAATAATAAAAATATAGTTAAAACTACACACATTGCCCAGTAGCTATCCCTTTTTCCAATGTTATAGTCATACTCTGCTGACCTGCCAGGCCCTAAGGTTGATGTCTTCAGTTTGGACTGGCGGGAGGGGATAAAGCCAAAACATGTTATATCCTTAGTTCTTTGCTGGAAGATTAATGTCTGTTTATCGTGTTGATGATTTCCTCCTCCTCACTGTAAGATTTTTATATGTTTACTAACACATTCTACAACTTGTTTTCTTTACTGTCTGCAAGTCCACATTTCATTGAAATTTACCATTTGTGCAATGTTTATGTATGTTAACTACTTGTTCTTTATTGTTACCCCTCTAACTGGCTTACTCCTGCTCCCAGATCTGAATTTTTTGACTGATCTTTACTGAACGTTTTACAACCCCAGGTTCTCCAATGTAAGCAAGGGTCTGTTGTCATATTATTGTACATCTGTACACCTCTACACTGTCCCCCCAGTTTAAAGACCTCTGCTATCATGTCAAGCATGTATTCCTCTACATCTCTATGTGGTAAATATTTACTTTTACACAGAACTACTCGTTACTACTATTTATCTAAAACCTGTGGCTATACCATTCAAAGTAAGCAAAAGTAAAACAAATTAGGCATAACCACCTAGTCATTTGGTAAACTGCCATCACAGCTCAACAAGATGAAACAAAGCTTCAGGCAGGCCATGATGAGTTTAGATAAAGCAGTCCTGGCAAGCCTCAGTCCTGAGGCCTTGCAAAGTCAGTACAATGCATGTGACCAGTTAGTAGCAATGATAGTATTTTATTTGTTGGGCTACAAGACACAAAGGGCTTTCCCCAGTCCTTTTTTTTGTTGACTTTTCCATGACAGCTTCAGCAAGAACTGAACTTTAGCCAAAGCCAGGGAAGGGTCCCTGAGAGGAAACAGAGTGGGAGACGTAGACATTGTTAACACATACACTTGATGCAGTTAAGAGGTATGAGATATAATGTCTACTTGGACGTGAGAGCAAAGTTAGAAGGAATGACCTCAGAAGTAAAGGTGATGATGACAATGGTGACAGCACAGTGTCATTCAGCAACAGTGATAACATTGGCTATTTCTCCGCCTCCTCCTGGGGGAAGGAATAGGGAGCAGGAGCCGACGCTGCTGATGTGGCAAAGTAACAATGGTCGGCCCCTAGCTGTTTTATTTTGATATCCCAGATATGGTCTTTCCAATAATGATCATTGTTATTAATAATAATAAATAATAATAATAATTGGAGAAGGCTATCAGTTTGGTTATGCATTACTTCCCCTTTGTAAATTCATGCTGACTGCTCTCAATCACCTTCTTGTCCACCCTTTTAGGGACTGAAGGGAGCCTTATTGGCCTGTTGTTCCCCACATTCTCTATCTTGCCCTTCTTGAATATAGCAATGACATTTGCTTTCTTCCAGTCCTAAGGAACCTTTTGTTATTGCCGTGACCTTTCAGAGATAATTGGGAGTGGCCTTGCAATCACATGAGCCAGCTCCCTGGGCACTGTGGGTGCTTCCTGTCACATCCAATGAACTTATGCATGTCCAATTTGTTTAAATGTTCCCTAACTGGATCCTTTTCCACCAAAGCTGTTTTTCTTGCTCCAGACTGACCTAAAGAAGGCATTGTGAACTTCAGCCTTTTCAATGTCCTTTTACACCCTGGCCCCTGCCCCACACAGCAGCAGATTTTCCCTGGTTTTCCTTTTGCTGTTAACGTTAAAGAGAATCATAGAATTTTTTAGGTTGGAAAAGACCTTTAAGATCATCAAGTCCAACCGTTAACCTAGCACTGCCAAGTCCATCAGTAGACCATGCCCCTAAACACCACATCTCTATGCTTTTAAATACCTCCAGGGATGGTGACTCAAACACCTCCTTGGGCAGCCTCTTCCAACACTTGACAACCCTTTCAGTGAAGAAATTTTTCCTAAAATCCAAAAGTTTGCAGAATCAGCTCCTTCTTTTTGTATTCCCTACCCTCACAACAATTGGGACTGTGTGGGCTTGGCCACTGCTAGAGAGAAAATACTTGAGAAATTGATTTTCCAATCTGACCCAGTATGATTTTCATCACATTCTTAATAAGTTGCAGTGGGTAGTCTGTGTGTGAACTCCAACAAGCATGGTCCCTCTGTGAGATGAGGTGTTTGTAGAAGCTATTTGTAAGAGATACAGTTTAGCCCAATGCACAATTTGGATGAAAGGAACAACAGACAGAAAGAAATAATATCTCATGTAGCTCCTCGACTCAGAAATACCCATTGTACAAAATGACCAGAAAGGCAGACTCTGCCCAAACTGGGAAGACAGATCAAACTGACAGGAAAAAAATATGGTAGCAATAATTGTTATAAGTCTCCAGGGCTCAATAAGGAAACTGGTCAGAGATTTGGGACTGACTTATGAAGAATGAAGATAAAACATTTATCATAGCAAATTTCATTTAGCTTGACAGTCAGGAGCAAATATGAGATGGGGAAATGTTAAGAGATGGAACATAATTTATTGTCTTCTGTGTGCAGGAGAGTACGCAAAACAAAGAATTCAGCCTTTCTTGATTTTAATGGTCGGGATATACAGGGACATTGTTGTATAATATACCAAAGTTTATGAATCTTTGCATTTTAAAATAATTGGAGCTCTAATTGTATGAAATGCTAGCCAAAGTGTAATATGTTCAGGCCTTTCAAAAGATGAACTGATTTACAAGTCCAGATATATAGTCCACATGTAACAAAGCTTCCATTATAAGATGGTGCCTTACACCAAAATCAGGAAAAAAATAAATAAACATCTAATTAGAGTAACAATTCCTTACACAGGAATTATAATAAAATGTGTTTCACTGAACAAAAGATTTACTATAATTCATGACATAATTACTAAAGCAATTGTATTTATGAATGAAATGTCTGTATATGCTGTACTGACTACCCATTTCTTTCAAAAATGGTAAAAAATCCATTTGCATAAAAAACAAAACAAAAAAAATCCACAAAAAAACAGAAGCATGAAACTCATGTAACTCTTCTGAAAACCACTGTCAGCCAGCAGTAGTAGTATGATTTCTCCCAGGAAGGTACATGTTCCTACTAAAAACAAATAAATAGGATTTTTGAAGTCTGTAGCTGTAGTCCTTATGTGGGCAGCCTCCTTTGGGATCAACACCTATACATATCTTTAAACCTTTTGTACTCCTACTTACACTAACCAGTAGTGAAGGTACTGAATTTAACTGGAATGCGTATTGCACAAGGTCAGATATGAAAGAATAGTGAAAGAATAAAGAAAGCAGGCAGACATTAGATCCCTTAGGAAAAAAAGAGTGAGGAAACAGGAAGAAATTATACTGGAGGAATTTGGAGAAAATGAAACTTACATGACATGATAATTTAAAAGATAATCTAAAACCAAGGCAAAACACAAACCCAAGACAATTGTAAAGGAGCATGAGGATGTAACAAATTAAAGAGGAGAGGAAAAAAGCAAACACTGGGAAAATTAATAATGAGAAAAAAGATACACTCTCAACTATTTAAGGAAAAAAGATTGCTGGGGAAACAGAGAAGGAAATACAGGCATAATGGATGCCCAGTAGATGTATCTTTTGGAAGAAGCTTCTTTAATAGAAAACTAAAATGCCAAGGTGTTACAAAACAGAATCCAGTAAAATTCTTTATAAAATTAAAAAAGAAGAATGCATGGTAAGGTGTAAGTGGGGCAAATACTGAAATTCATCTAGGAGAGAATAATGCATAAAGCTGGTTCTGCAATGTGGAGAAAGAAGAATACTAAAGTATGATTTATGTTCAGCGGGGAGATTCTAGGAACAACGCTAGAAAAGTCATAAATAAGATTCTATGTAGAGAACTTAAATTACATACACTGGTCTTAATTCCCAGATTTGGGCTGTTTGAGTCTTCCCAGCCATCGAATTCCACCTACTGTGGCTGAATGCTGCAGCCAGACAAGGGGCAATTGAAAATCGGTGAAAAAAAATACTTCTAAATTACAAAATAGACACAAACTAGTTCTGACATTTGGTCAACATTTTTATTTCCCACCAACATTCAAAGATAAATGAAGCTGTAAGTTTTTCCATACTAAGAACTGCTGACTGAAAAAAAAAAAGAAAAGAAAACAATGTATTCTGCTGTGATGGAAATAGATAAATGGATTTTGTAAAAAAAAAAACCCTCTCATAATTTTAGTAGCAGTGATTACAGTTTGGTTGTACATAGAATTTTTCAGGTAATTTTCTTCCAGTTCATACAGAAGATAAAATGTAACACAACGTAATAAGACTGACAATTTTTAAGGGTTTATGTACAATTTACAGTACAAATGTTAACATGGTTACTCAATGAAACACTCCCAATTCTTGCAAAATCTGTTTGCAGAAAACTGTTGTCCTACTTAAAAGCTATTTTGTGCAATGTGATTTCTATTAATGGATAATAATTATTTAATAATAACATTCCTCCTTAGGGAAGAAATATTAATCATATCAGATAGGTGAAATGCAAGCAATTAATTGTACATCTTAGTGATCTTATAAGTCCTACCTACCTAATACTCTAGGGTTATGTATGATATATGGAACTGTTATTCGAAATACATGATGTCATTACGGAATTCAGATTTTGTGCTTTGAAATGCTCAGTAAAATAGAACAAAACCCAGATTTTTTGGACTGCCCGCTAAGATTTGTCAAAGTAGTCTAGGTAGTCTAGCAGTAGTCTACTGACTTGTGTTGTAGAAATAAGGTTATGCATCAGAGATATGTTTATATAGTGCACTGTTTCATAACTCCTCTTTATAAAAAGGCAGTGAGGGATAGAACTGGATTTCTACCCATAACTGTGTATTTTAACTACCCATATGTTAACAAATAACTGCAACTATCATGCCTAATTTCATTTCCATTTTTATCAGAAGTCTTTGTTCAGGGTATTTTTCATATCTATGCAATGTGATGCACTAAGACCTTTAAATTTTAATAGTACATAACATATCCTCCCTCAGGTGAACCCATCTCCAGATGCTTTACGTGGCAGTTGCATTGTTATGTGGTAGAAAGAAACATCCTCAGACACTTGTGTAAAGTATGTAAATTTTGAGAACATACCAGTGATATTGTCATAACTAGTAGATAGTTAGATTGTGCTATTAATCACCTTAGAACAAGGGTGTATGTGTGAAGAGATTTGGCTATAATAGTATTAGCTTTTCTGTCAGGAAACTACAGCTTGAAAGCTCCAGAACTGGGAGTTTTAACAGAACCATTCAAAAGTACAAGCAGAAGATGACACCAGACACTCTAGGACTTTACACACTGATTACAGGTGGTTAATTACTAACAGTACTGTTGATTCTAGGAATACAACTTTGGGAACTGGGTAAAACTGGTTTTAGGGATAACAAAGAACAACTCTCCAATGTATCTATAAATAAAAAATTAGAAAATAACACGGTGTTATGAAGCAATTAAAAAAAATCCTGCTTCCTAAAGAAGACTTGAAGCTGTTGACCTTGGAACAATAAGAGCACTGGAGGGGTAAGAATAACACCAGCAAAAGAGGCAGGCACTAAAAAGTCTATGTAATTTGTGATTCAAAACCAGACTGCAAACAAAATTCCTAAAATCTCGAGACATTCCAAAAGGCAACTGGGGCTACATTCCGCCGTTTCTTACTTACATAAGAGAAAATCGTATGTTGCATTAGAAGGCAAAAAAATACATATATTTTTCCTTTAATGCAACTAGTTTTTCTTGCTTAGATCTTTAACACTGTCTATAACCTTCTTGTTTCGAAGTTTTAGTATTAGGCAATCTTTTCACTTAATAGTCTTCAACATTGTAAATTTCAGTAAAATGCTATCATTTATGCAGTCCTACTCACACTTAAATAAACAAAAATAAAATTTACTTATATTTCTTGGCAAGTTAATTCATTACCCTGAACAATAATGTACAACGGTTAACATTTTAAAATGTCAAGCAGATTTGTTCAAATGCACTGGTATCTTTGCAGATAGGAATATACAATTTTGACCTTCTGAATGGTCATATTAACATTTAAAAAAAATTTACATATATCAAGCTATGTGGAATATTTGTTGTAAAGTTCAAAATATTTTGAATCAATTCATGCAAGATTAGATAAGAACATGCAAAGGGCAGAAGGAAGATGGAGAGCTGCAGATTCAGCTAACTATTGATTACCAGTAAAACAGAGGTTTCAATCTGAATTTGAAATCTTAAAAAAGCATTTCTCTCGTGTCAAAAATTTACGCGCACGTGTAAAACCAAAATTTAAACCAAAACTAAAAGTGCTACAAAGAACTGTTACATTACTCTGTGTAATCTATTAAAAAAATCCAAACACTTCACCATTAGATAATGTTAAAATTGAACTGGTAGGTGTTTCAAGGGTTCCCTTTGCAAAATAAAGCATTAATATCAATGTACCTTCTTAATATCTGTACTTGTCCATTAAAATAGAAATATATACACCTTGAAAATGCAACAAAGATTATGGAATTTTCAGTGGTTTTATTCACACCAAGTTTGCAAAGCATATTAGGCAAATTGATGAAAACCTGTTTCAAAATTTACAGGGATGGAAGAATTCATTGAGTGCGGAAGCTCAAATCTAAACTGAAAAGAAGAAGACAACGTGATGTAAATATTCTAAGACTAAGATTCACAGAGAAGTCTGCTTGTACCTAACAAAGCATGCACCGTGCTATTCTATAACCTTTCATTTTTCCTTTTTCTTCAAAATAAATTTTAGGAACATACTTATCTTACTTCTTCAGAATACAGTATATGTGAATATACATGTATACAGAAGGCCAACCTCATCCTGGGCTGCATCAAAAGAAGCGTGGCCAGCAGGTCACAGGAGGTGATTCTGCCCCTCTACTCCACTCTTGTGAGACCCCACCTTGAGTACTGTGTCCAGCTCTGGAGCCCCCAGCATAAGAACGACATGGACCTGCTCAAGTGAGTCCAGAGCAGGGCCATGAAGGTGATCAGAGGGCTGGAGCACCTCTCCTATGAAGACAGGCTGAAAGAGTAGGGGCTCTTTAGCCTGGAGAAGAGAAGGCTCCAGGGAGACCTTATAGCAGCCTTCCAGTATTTGAAGGGGGCCTACAAGAAAGCTGGAGAGGGGCTTTTTACAAGGGCATGTAGTGATAGGACGAGGGCTAATGGCTTCAAACTAGAAGAGGGTAGATTTAGATTAGGTCTCAGGAAGAAATTTTTCACTATGAAGGTAGTGAGGCCCTGGAAGTGGTTGCCCAGGGAAGCTGTGGATGCCCCATCCCTGGAAGTGTTCAAGGCCAGGCTGGAGGAGGCTTTGAGCAATCTGGTCTAGTGAGAGGTGTGGCAAGAGGCAAGGGGGTTGGAACTAGATGGCAAGGGCGTTGGAACTAGATGATCTTTAAGGTCCCTTCCAACCTAGACCAATCCATGATTCTATGATACTGTGAAAACAAACAGAATGTGTTCATCTTGTGAAAAATTCTGCCCACTATGTACTATATAAGCCTCATCATTATTTTAGTTTGCAGAATGGTAGCCCCCAAGGCTTTAAGATTTATACTGGGTATTGCGCACACTAAGAGAAAAAATCCTCGCCCTAAAGACATTGTTACATAAATAAGCAAGAAAAAATAGAGTAGGGAGAATAGAGAGGTGTAAAGTGATTCGCCCACTCACACAGCTGCAAGTTAAAGATGTATTGTGGCATATACCCATACGCCCATCCATAAATCATTCTGGGGATTACCTGTTCTAATACCTGTTATTAGGAAACTAAGCTTTCCTTAAAAGCTGTAAAATCTTTCATCTGGTTTGTGTTTCCATTTCTGAAGATTTTCTTTCCTCACCAGCACCTTTGTTCTCAGTAGCAGATTCAAAGCCAATGCAGAACATAGTGACTATGTTTGTGCCTACGACTGCCTACACCACCCATGAATTTGGTTAAAACCAGAATGATTCTCTGCTTCCTGGAACCTGCATTTCACTCCGTTCTGTTTAATTTCTTCTAATGCAGTATAATCGTTAAACCTCTGAAAAAGCATGCAAAATGAGTGTTTCATCCTCAGTTTTTATACAAATTAATGGCAATCCCAATCTGGTTATCCAAAGAAACCACACCTATTCCATATTTGCAGTAATCTGCCTTACTCTATACTTACACTGTATCTGTTGAGTACTGCAAGAAGGGACCCAGTTCGTCTCAGGGCATAATGCATGGCTGAATAAGGATACTCAAGATAGATTAGGCAGTGAAAACAATATGGAGCTCTACCTAGACTGATTAGCCCTTTAAAAAACAGGAGCCTTCCACCAGACTTGAATATCACACTATAAAACTGTTAAACTGCTTCTACCGTGAGAGCCCTGAATCTGGCTCTGAGCAGGCTGTTTTTGGTATAGCTCTGTATCGTGCAACACAGCCATATCCTTTCTTTTAATTGCTGAATGAAATCTATGGATGTTTACGTCAGGTAAAGTCCTGACCTTTTGGACAGTTACATTATGACTGTAAGAGAAAAACTAAATAGAAATGCAATTGTCTATACTAGCAGATGGTTAGAGCACTCCCTGGTATGATTTTGGCCCCATGCCAACCCACATTCTCCAAACCAGCTCCCAGTTGCAGTTTAAGAGCGAGACTACTCCCGGAAAGATGGCCAAGAGACAATTTCTATGCAGTCTCTCTGTTCTGGATGTTAACAGCACAACTCATGTGGCTTTGGGGTATTCCATCTTGCTTGGCCTGAGGTCCTGGAAATATCAGTGGCATTCCTTATGTAATTATATTGCTTCTGTCAGTTGTTGCACTGTGCAGTCACTGAAAGTTAATGGAGGCTTATCCGAGGATTCTAAGGGCAGCATAGTTCATGCTAAAGAAACAGATTTCCAGAGAAAGAGTATTTGGTGAAAATAACCATACAACCTTGATTTTGCTTCAGTGTTGGTCCCCAGAAGCTATTCAGTTATATCTGTAAATTCAAAGTAACTGAAACTGAGGTTAAAAATACCAACACTACTTAATTTGACAGTCTCACCACACCAGAGGGCTGGGATTGGATAGCTGCCTATGCCAAGCATTATTTTTCTTAATCTAATGTGATTCCTTTAAAAACTTATCTCTTATTTGATTGAGTTCATATTACTTAGTTTTGGAGTGTGCATAACATTAAGGTTTGGGTTTTTTTTAAGTCTTAAATTACCCATACTATTAGTAATAACATCTTAATTTAATTTTCCAGAAATACCTGTTACACTGGAAAACTTCTATGCTCACATTATGCTTAAGAGCACCTAGTGAAGAATTCAGATTTACAAAGCGGCATATTAGGTAGACAAGTTATACAGTATTTCAAGTAATATTTTCTCATCAAGAGACGAGAAAGTCTTCTACTTAAGAGAAGTCTCTCAAGTAGATCTAGATAATCATTTAAGAAGTGTAATACAACACACCCATTAAGCAAGAAGGGATTATTGTTCCCACTTCACAAATGTGGTCTTTGTGCACTTAGTTGAAAATACATTATTTGAATGCCATAGGGACTGAATTCCAAATTCAAAAAGTATAGATTTTTTCAGAATCATTGGTCATTCACAGCTCTGGAATCTGTGATCACTCCATACCTATGCTAATTAGATCCCAGGTATTTTAAGTCAGGAAAGGTTTTCATTATATTCTTTTTTGTCAGGGAAAAAATCTGCTTGAATGATGCAGGACTGAGTCCTAAACAAGGGAAGTAAATCTTATGTCCCTCTGTCAAATCCTGCTTTAAGCAATTTCTCTTAACATTCAATGGAATTATAGAATAATTTAAGTTGGAAGGGACCACTGGAAGCCATCTAGTTCAATTACTTGCTTGGTTGTCCAAGGCCTTGTTCAGTCAAGTTTTAAAAGTCTCTATGGACAGACAGTCCACTGTCTTTCTTAACAACCTATTCCAATATGTTTGATTACCCTCATTGGAACTATTTTTTCTGTATGTCTAATGGGAATTTCCGTTGCTGCAACTTGTGTTTGTTGACTCTTGCTCTATTACCCTGCACTTCCAACAAGTGCACTCAGGCACTGAGGTAGAATGCTTCTAGAAAAATGGTAAACGATCATTTTCTGAGCAGTGAAGAAGGGGATGACAAAAGTTCACCTAAGAAGCTCTGAAGCTGTTTTGCAGATGAAATGAAGAGCAGATAACTGCTCTGTATCTGTTGTGTGAATTCTAGTGTTGCCTGACTCATGGTAAATTACTGAGAAGAGATTTAGATTTTCTGAGATAACTAAGTTCCAATTCAGCTGATTATGTATCAAAAGATTACAAAAGGCAAATATACAGTAACTGGATTAGACCAAATCTATCCTTCCAAGTTGTGAGACCTAGTAAACAAGAAGAATACAAGACCAGGACTCAGAACTCCAACAGTAATGTGTTATCAATCTAGCCAGAATAGAGAATAAAAAGAAGAAAAGTTGTCTCTCAGCAGAGAACTGTACATTAATTGTGTATTCATGTCATGGAAGTAAGGGGGCTTTAGTTATTAATTTTTCTGTTAGGTTTGACTTCAAAATGGCTATGGTTTAACTGTATTATAGTTATAATAACTATAGTTACATTAATACAAAACCTAGAAAATCACAAAACAAAATAAATAATAGCCCTTTAGGAGCCAATAGACATAAAGTACATAACTGTTTTGTAATTCAAAATATTGTCAAAAATACCCACTGTACCAGTATGAGAATATTATCTTAGGAACGGAAAGTTTCCATTAAAACAATTTGCTCTATAATAGAAGACAATTCCACTGGGAATTTAATTTTTAGATAATTCCTAAATCAAATTATTTAAAATGGGACATTTAAAATTTTATCATTAAAATTAATGAAAAAATCCTTGCATAATTACTATTTCCCAAGCATGGAAATACCTTTTCATTAAAAAAAAAAATTAAAAAATCATTTACAGTAAGCACGCTTCTGAAAAATTATGTTGAAAATTAATACTGATTTGCAAAGTTAACTATCACATGGCACTAGTAATACACGAAGCTAAAAACATTTATTTGTGTTGAGGTCTGGGAAACAAAATCTCAGAAGATATAATCTCTACAAAATTACTTTGGCCTCCAATATTTTTAGCTAATCAGCATAAACAGATTCATATTAAACTTAGAAACATGTACATAGACCATAAGAGATTCTAATTTTAGGACTGCAATACTAATCTTGAGTAACTAATTACACACTGAGTTTTCTAGTAAAGTGACAAAAAGACACCATCCCACCCAAATCCTGCTGACCTCTTGGTGTGCAAACAGAACAATTTTAAAAATGGGAGAAAAGTTCCTGAAATAAAGTTTCTTACAATATGGAAGTTAGGCTATCTGGAAAACCTATAAAGGAGCTCAGAAGTGAGGTTTTTTCCTGGATTCCATGCCATTTCTTAGCTTCAGGATCTCAATGTCTAGGTAGGAGCTCTTAAATGTTCTGAATCTTACCTAATAGGAACATTATGGACTGTATGTCCTCATCCAAATTCTTAACACACAATCACATTTCTGGTTTTGCTTAAACTAGAAGAAAGGCTGTGTTTATTTAATTACTAAAAGCTCTGCATACAGGAAGTCATTACCTTTACCAAGAAGTGGTCCTTCTGCTAGAATCAGTAGCCATCTAATACACTTTACCACCTTTATGATTTCTACTGGAAGTATGACTTTTGCAAGATAATATTGCATTTATCCTTACTCTGTTCTACGACTTCTGTATTTGGGTATCAGCAGGTGAAATTTAGAATATACATAGGTTATACATGACGTGTTTTCTCCCTTCTAAATAGACTTTTAAACCCCTAGAAATTCAACAAAATGTAACACTGTTGGTATCAGATACAGAAATCTCAAAAAAAAAAAAAAAGGAGGAGCAATGTTTCCAGAACAACAACATTGTGGATGTTTTCACAGATGAGATGGAAACATTTTATTAAATGACCGTGCTGCAACTTATTTTAAGGCTTCCAATTAAGGTTTCTCCTCAAATTATTTCCATGTTTAACCACTGGGGTATTATGAATACTACATTTCTTGAGATTTATAATCTAATCTTTCTCATGAGGGTTCTGATTATAATTTAAGCAACTGCAGCACATACACAATATGAAAGTACGAGCTTAATTTGCAAGAAACTAGGAGTAGATACTAATGCTGCATTTTCTAGCTAGTGTATATTAATGATTCCAACAACGTAGCATAGCAAAAACCTTAGTACAATCATATTGTTATACTATAGTATCTAATGGACTACCCAGTAAATACTAGTACCATAGTCCAATTCCTATGCTAGATGAGACCATATTTATGATTATTGCTGAGTAGTTATCCAGTAAAGCCAAGTAAATTATACTGGTCATTGTGTTGGCCGTATTCCATTGCACGATCATGTTCAATCTATTGTCCTCATTACAACAGCTTTTTAAAAACCATGGTTTATGTTCATTTTTTCCTACAGAATATATTCTTTCATTTTTTTAAAAAAAGGTATACTAGCTTGTTTTTTTAATATAGTCCTACTCTGTCTATTTTCTTGTCACATCTTTAAAACCAAAAATAAATTTTTGTTATCATCGCACTTTGAACATAATAAGTTTAATACCGTCTCTGAATTTCATTAACATAATGCTTGCTCTTGCTCCTGAATCACCAAAATATTAAATGAAATATTTTGATAGCAATATTTTGGTAGTCCCCAAATTAACAGATCCCCCAATAATCTGTCAAAAACAGTGGTAGTGTGAAACATTTTCTGTTCCTAGTATGTATAAAGAATATACTGTTATGAAAAAAATACTTTTATAATTGAAATCAAATATATTTATCGTTCATTTTACAAAAGAATGACTACAGAAGCTGAATCATATATTTATTCTATTTCAGTTTTAAGTCTATTTTCACTGTCCTTTAGATTATTTCAAGAGATATGACATTAAGAACAAAGAAGTGTTAAGCACCTGGATTTACTTCCCTGATTATAATAGTTCTATGTATGCGTCTCTTTATTTCTGTAGTTTTGCTAGATTTCTTTTGTTCTTGCAAGGTTCTAAACTAATTTTCCAGAGTTTATCTTACTCAAATCATTCTGTCATTAAGATCAGTGAAGTCAACTCAACATCAATTAAAATCTACTTAAGCATTTTTTTATTTCCCTTAATACTTTAAGTTATACATTATTAAAACTAAGCTAACTTTTTTTATTCTCAACATCTTCAAGTATTCCCTAATCTAACTGCCTATTCATAGCTATTTTAGAAAATGTCATTACTTTCTAATTATCTGGTCGTCTTTTCTTCTTATTAATGATAGTTAACTGAACTCAGTCTTTTTTTCTTTTTTATCATTAGTTTAATTCCCCATTTATCAATCAAGCCACTTTATCTTACTATATTTCTCCTGATAAGCTTGTGAAAGACCTCCTTAACTCCCTTAAGCCTTCCGTCCAACAACTGTACATGTTACATTGGAGACAGACTCATTTGTCTGATCTTTCCCCATATCTCATGTAAAGCTGCAAAGAGACTGCTTAAGAAGTAGAAACCTAAGGAGTTTTTGTTTGTTTTTTTTATTTTAAAGGGACTCGGAGTATCCTACATACCACTTTGAAGTTCTCTCTGTTGATATATCAGAAAGTCAAGTCCTGCATAGGGCTGATTCGGGGATCCCAGCAGAAGACTGTAGGCCTCAGAACTCTCTTGATTTCTAAGTGACATGAATCGTTTTATGGTGGTAACTCAACTCTGATAGTATCCCTTTTGCTGAAACTGAATCTCCTGGCACTGCTGGTACTGCTGTATTATGTGAGCTCAGAGCTTCTTGCGCCTGCAGTATTCAAGTGTTCACCAAATTTTGGTGTTTTGAATTTACCAATAACTTCCTTAGTCCTACTTAAGACTAGCCAGCCATTCAGGACGGCTTATTTCCTTCTCTGGATCATAAAGGAACACCTCTGAATAAATTCATACTTATTTCCCCTCTGCATAAAATATCAGGATACTGTCAGGCAACAGCAAGGGCAGGCTGCTTCTGTAAGGGACAGGGAGCCAAAAGCCAAGCATAATAAGGCTGGAAGAAGCAGTTGCCTCATTGACAATTTATGAAATTTCAGTTAATGAAAAACAAAGACCTGAAGCAACTACCTCAAACTTTTTGGCCAAAAATTGCACTTATGTATAATATTGGGTTATAGGATATAATCAAGCAAAGAAGGCAGAAGGTTTGTTTGGACAAGGTTTTAGTGACTTGAAATACAAAGCACAAGCTATTTACAAAGTGGGTTTAAAATTTTCCCTTCAACAAAAAACTAACATTTTTTCCTTATAGTATAAACCATTCATGTTCTTTTCAGAAGGAATTTATATGAAATAATTAAATTTCAGCTGCTGAAAATTACTATAACAGTGGCAATTCTTTGAATCCAGGACTTCAACTTTGTAAGTTCTTATTTCACTGGAAATGTACATGTCTGTAGACTCTAGAATTGAGATTCGTATGCTGAATTGAGCCACTGTTTAACATAAAAAGCACAGTTGGTACTATACTAGATGCAATCTATCTTGTTCATATAGAAATGAACAGAACAGCTATTATTTATAGGCTCTGATTCCCTTTTCTAGCACAATCTATACTTGAATGTATCTTCTTTTCCTCACCTGCATATCAAGTGTACTCTCATTGTTTTCAAACCATTCCTTTCCATCTCAGACAATCTATCTCTGAGCAGTTGGTTTTGTTTTTTCTTTTAAAGTGTCCTATTTTAATTTGTCCAGACACAAGGAAAAAGAATTTTCAACAGTCACTCCCTGTTCCTGTATTCTTTCTAGAAGGGGACTAGATGGCCGTGTAAGCTAGATTTTTAAATCCGAGAGTCCATTTAAATTCTGTCTACTCTTCCCTAGATATACACATATATGTATTAACATCATGGCAGAAGAAAACACCCTGAATCAACTCCATCTACCACTATCAAAGGCGTTCATTGCGTATTTCCTCTTTTATATGCACTGTGTTTGTTAGGATATTTCCCTCCAAGTTCCTAGCAGAAAATTCCATCAGAAACGTAGTGTACAGTTAATCAAACACCTTCTAGCTTTCTCTAGAATGTCTATGGCCAATTCTACCTACTTTCATGCCACTCTTTTCCTTTAGTTAAACAATTTTTCTCTCTGGTATTCCACTCCCTTACCTTTCACTACTGATTTAATGATAGAAATTTCCTCACAGTCTGTTATGTTACTGGTATAATATGCCACAGTCTGATATGTTAACTAAACATGCACTTTTAATCTCATTCTGCTGACAGAAGACAAACAGGGGCAACAAAGTCACTGGCTTTACCCAGTAGGATTTTTATTAATACATACATACAGATATATATGTTCTATGAACCTCTTCTCGTAAGAATTCATGTCACAAAAATCATTCATGCTATTCCTTCCACACCAAGGTTTTCTAGTGTCTTCTTTACTATATTAATACTTCCCTGTATCTATGTAAACGCTTTACACAGACTAAGGTTGCATTCTTATTATCTTCATGGCAGCATCATGTTGATGACCTAGATCTATGATGTGGTACACAAGAGCACAGATTTTCTTCCTACTTATTAAACACCTCAAGGTCCCAGTCTGCAGTCTGCAGTCAGTCTGCTGTTATTCCTCTGTGAGTGCTATAGTGCTCAATGTTATGCCACTTGTATCATCACAATTCTTCAGGCTATTCAGTTCTTCCTAGCTGATATTGTCTCCTTGCTTTGGTAAAGCTTCTCACCTTTGTGCCTGCAGGTATCTTTATACCATTTCTACTTTTCCTCCTGTAAAGATTTTAAACTGAAAATACACTTCCCAAAGAGTAAGTTTTTTAAAGGTATCCGTTAGGAACTTTCCCCACTAGTTTTCTTTTAGGTGCAACCCCTTGTTGTCTCATATAGCCAGTTCTTCAAACTGAGACTCATACAGGAATTGAGTTTAATCCATCACTTCACATTTAACATTGACCAGATGCTTTATGGATGACCAGATTGTATCTGCTAAATTTAGCTTGGTTAAAACCAGAAGAGACAGTAGAAGAAGAGAATCTGACATGATGTCTCTGGTATATTCGATTTGTACCATTTACTTCCATATCCTTTAAGATTTGAGGTTGAATTTATGTATTCAAGCCACTCCAATAAGATCCAAACAGCAAAGAAATGAGGTATAAAACCCACTAATGCCCTGTCCTACTTCAATATGAACACATCCTTGATCTTATATTTAACACTGGATTAAAAAATACCTTAAAGCATTAATCTTCTCCCTTTTGAATGAAAAAAAATAATCCATTTTAGTTCATTCAGCCTTTTAAAAGAGTCCATTGTATGAGTTTGGTTACCCTTTGCTACCTTCTGCCTTTTAATATCTTCTTAATGTTCTATAATTGGCCAAAGGAAGCATCAAAGTCAGTCATTTCACTGACTGAATTAATTTCTGCAGATAACACAGTTCAATTTCTTTCCTCTGCTATCATTATTGTCAGTAGTAATGTATGCCAACAAAATGCATATGATTTATTTTATTATTTTTACTTCAGGAGGCAGAGAAGACATTGAATATTCAGAATTTAACCTTTTATGTAATACATTGCAACTTAGTCTGTCAATGAAGAAGATAAAACACATATACACCCACTTTATTGTTGTTAGTGTTATTTTTGCCAAGTTGTAAACTTTTTCACTCAACTTGGTGAAAACACGTGTTGATTCTTACAGTGAGAGTTCACTCTTTCCATCAAGAGCAAATCTACAATCACAAACAAATGCAGGAGAAATGATGAAGTTCTATGTAGGTACGTCTGAGATGCAGGCAAACAGAAAAATCCAAACATAAAGAATCTTAATTACAGTAAGCTCTCCATCTTACTTAGTGAGAGGTTAAATATACTTAGTATGGCTAAAGTACTTCATCAGTTTTCTCTGGAAAAAATCCACATGACCTGCATCTTCACGTTTTCATAAAATCTATCACCCCTGTAAACAGAACACAGACAAGACAGCCTACAGTTGCCTTCTGGCCTTAACTGATTCTCCTTTGCAATCTGGTTACAGTGAAAGCACGGGGTAGATTTTAGTCTACTATCCTCAATGCTCAGCACAAACTAAAGAATTTTGTAAATATGATTTTATAGACCTGACACTGTACAGGCACTTACTGTTACTTACAGAAATTTCTTTTTTTTTTTTCCCCCTCCAAATTAAGTTACTGTAGCTCTAGCTTCTCTGAATCCACACTTTTTTCACTTCCTCTGCCTCTCATCCCACAAGCCATATACCTGGTTGAGCGGTAGAATCCATAAATAACAGTCTTGAAGACTGCAGATGACTAAAGTTCAATACAATCCTTTAGCTGTATTTCCTGCACTTAACACAAACTATACTCTTCATAATGCATGTTATGTACAATATGAATGTAATTTCCCAGAAAGTCTTTTTACTTCCTTTCATTCTACCCTTTTCATTTGTCCTTGGATGCTGCCAACACAAATGGCTTTATATTTTGAGATTGTTTCATTTTATACTCGATCCTTTACAGAAGTTTCATGTATGTTACTCTGTAGTCTGTTCAGTTTTATAAAATGCTGTCTGTAAGTGTATATGACAGCTTGCACCAGGTTAAAAAATCATTATTTGCACAAAGCTGTTCAGTAAAACTACTGCCAGTGCTCAGCTTTGCAGAACCCAGCTTGATATGGCTAATCATAATACTCTAGATTCTTTCTTCTAGTCAGATTTTGACCAAAGACTCCATCCCAAAATTATACCCATACCTTTGACCTTTTCAGTTAGGCTAAGTGACACTTTAATAAGTCTTTAATAAAATCTATCTCTCTGAGATTTATTTTTGAAAACCATTCAAAAACCCCTATCAGATAGTTTGACAAGTCCTTTTCTTTGTAAACCCATGTTGGCAACTGATGATCTCATTCCCAATTCTTTTTCAAACAGCTGGTCTTTATATCGCTGTGGATTATAAGTCTTCTCTCATATTGAAGTTCTCAGCCCATAATTAAAAAGAAAAACCTATTGCTTTTTACCACTTTTTTTCCAAAATAGATACAGTCGGTTACAGATTTTTTTTAAAAACAAAATTGCTATATGGTACATTACATTAAAACCTTCAGTAACAAAACTATATACTAAAAATGTTGCACAGGTATTAAACCTAAAAATAACATATTCTTTGCAACTTAAATGTCAGGGAGTGGCACTTCTCCACGTGGGAGGATGAGGTGGAAGCCATGGGTGATCCCAACTCAGACAGTGCCCTCACCAGCCAGGACACAGTAGCACAATATCTGAACGTGGGCAGAGCAAGGTGCAGGTAACAGGCTGTGCTGACAGTTCCAGAGAAATTGAAGCAATGAACTGGGTCCAGAGTCCATCCAGCGAGTCCATTCAGGAGATGGGACCAGAAGCACAACCGGAAGCACGACTACAACATAAGTCCAAGGTTCATCCAGGAGCTGGGACCAGAGCCGAAACTTGAGAGATGCACACCTCCAGCACTTCTCTGACAAGGAGGTGGGGCCTGGCCTGACCTGAAATGGGGTCCTGGACCCACAGGCAGAGGGTGAAAGGTGGGCCCAGGAGAGGCTACCCAAGACAATTAAGGACTCATGGTGCACTCAAGGTTCTGACATTTAACTAAAAGACTTTTTCAAGTTTCTGTATCTTTCTTGGCATTGTAGTCTAAATGTTCTACCATTCTGGGTTAAGTAACAGATTTTCATTAAGGAAAAGCTTAAGCATAATAAATCTTGGGCCTCAGAGCCAAAATTTGAAAATATAAATATAAAAAAAAAAAGAAAAAAGTGTGCATACAAGTACATGAGTTTCTCTTGATCTCATTCACCAATCTTTTCCACATAGCTAGTTTTTGTATCACTTTCTAAAACACCCTCTACTACTGAAGTTCTCAGCCAACAAATAGAGCATAATGCCATTAACTTATGCCATTATCCAGTTGAACATTTGTAGTCCCACTTCAATTGTCTCTACAACTTGAACATTTTTTTCTCTGCTAGAAATCTCCTATTTTGTCTTATGATTATAGTTTCTCTTTTAGTTAATTTCTTTAAACTCATCAAAGAATTATCCAAAATTTTATTCAAGTTATACAACAATCACTCTGACTGCATTTGTGTGCTCTTAGCTTTTCATTTTTTTAAATGCATCCATCTTACCTATTTTGCACCACTTTGCAGTCTATAAAGCTGTTATAAGGGGAAAAGAGGTTGTTTTTTCTATTTGGCTGGTTGGTTGGTTTTTCACCAGGAAAAATCACAGGCATCCTTTTGTATAAAAGAAATAATTTTCCAGAGTTTTAAAAATTAACATTTTGAAAATATCTACAAGTGGTATTTACTTAACTTATGTGACTGGTTTTATTTTTAGGTCTGTTCCTCTACAATTTTTTTCCCTGATATTTATCTGAATAAAAATTTCTGAATGGAAGCAGTGTAGAAATTATTTTGATTACCAACTCTCCAAATGACTCTAGATATCAGGAGGCAAGGATTAGACCACCAAGTAGTTGCGTATCTTTGTCTCTACACAGCTTCTGAGCCACGTGGTGTCATCATTTCTAGATATGTGTAGAAGTGAGTGAGGCATCAGGACAGTATTTTTTCTAAAGAGATGGTCTAATAATAAGTTTATAGTGTTCGTCTACTTCGCTGTCTAAACAAAGGCCAAATTTTTCTAGACTATTAGCTAGTTACCTCCCTTAACTGCACAATCCTATGCAAACACTGGATAAACTAGGGAGACTTCTATATTCATGTACACAAAGGTATACTTGCTCTGTACTTTGCAAGGGGGGAAATTTTTGAGCATAGTACCTTAAGAATGAGGCAGAGACTGGTTTAGAGATAGGCATATTTTAATTACTTTCCATTGGTATTGCATTACTTGCAAGATCACCGAAACGACCTGGTCTGTCATGCATTCAAGAAAGGGAGAATGAAGCAGTACATCTGTCATACTCACACCACCACCAGAGTTCTGTGACCAATTAGTAGTTTTTCTCTTGCTATCTAATATACACTCTCAACCTTGAGTCACATTGTTCCAAGAATATCTTGACTCATTAATTTCAATGAATAAGCATTTTTTTTCCAGTCGTCTGTGGTATTAGAGTTCAGGAACTGCCATACGGCACCCTTATCAAAACAGAAAGGACAAGGGAAGAACAAATAAACTAAATTAAAAAATTGTATTATTTAGTCATTAATGATGTATCATTGTACGAGTCAGTTACAGCTCAGCCAGAAACAATTATTTCTAATATTAACGTTCAGAAAAATGGGCCCATTTCTGCTACTTTTAATGGAGCTATAGTATCTTCCTTAGGAAACTGACATTTGTTTCCTGAAAACGGCTTCTCCATGACTATTAGTAGCACAAGCTTGCTCCAAATGATGCAAGATTTCATTTTCCTCCACACCTAATAACATACACTCTCCACTCTCCACCTGTACGTTAACTTATCAACATAAATACACAGTTAACAGAAATGAATATTTAAAATTATAAATCAGATCAATGTGACAAGGCCCTGTGATTTAAGCAGAGCTGAACCTTAAAATTCTTCTAGGAAAGCTGTAGATTCAGGAAAAAAAGTAAAAAGAAAGAAATCACAGAGATTTATGAAAGGGATATAAGAAAATTTTATTTGAAAGTCAAAGTGCAAAGCCTCAAAACACAGTTTAGAAATCTTAAGGTTCTCTCAAAGAGGGTATTTACAACACCTTTCTCCTTTGTAGTCTTCTTCCTCAGGATCAATAAATCGGTGAGAGAGCATGACCTGGCAGGGACAACAAATATTTGGCAGCAGAATGCCTTCATTAGTCACAAATGTGCTCCTCATTTAGTACTGCTTGCCACCAAGGAGATCTTCATGAACACATGATAACATTTTAACTTCTTTACCTACCACCTGGTGACCAAGTGTCCTGGTTTCAGCTGGGATAGAGTTAACTTTATTACTAGCTGCTGGTGTAGTGCTATGATTTGGATTTGGGATGGGAATAGTGTCATAGCACACTGGTGGTTTTGATTGTTTTTAAGCACTCAAGGTCTTTTCTGCTCCTCGCACCACCCCACCAGTGGGTAGACTGGGTGTGGCACAAGAAATTGGGAGGAGACACAGCCAGGACAGCTGACCCCAACTGACCAAAGAAACATTCCATGCTATATGATGTCATGCTCAGTATATAAAGCTGGGGAAGAAGGAGGAGGTGGGGGATGTTTGGAGCAATAGTGTTTGTTTTCCTAAGTAGCTGTTATCTGTAATGGAGCCCTGCTTTCTGGGAGTGGCTGAACACCTGACTGCCAATGGGAAACAGTGAAAGAATTTCTTGTTCTATTTTGCTGGCACGCAGGGCTTTTGCTCTACATATTAAACTGTCTTTATCTCAACCTATGAGTTTTGTCTCACTTTTACTCTTCTGATTCTCTCCCCCATCCCAAGTCAGGGGAGTGAGTGAGCAGCTGCGTGGTTCTAGCTGCTGGCTAGGGTTAAACCACGACACCAAGCATACAGATAGTCTAGCAGATGGATACATAAAAAGGCATGCCAAAACCTCAGTGACCGCATCAAGTTGAAGTATCATATGTAGAGTCTGTATTCAAGTATATCAAATGCAGACTTGTGAGAAACTACAGCATCAATATATTTAGGATTATTGCAGATTAAATTTAGCTTAAACCCTGATATTTCAAATAATTTAAAACTATAGTTATTTAACACTCCCTAGGGAAGCAGAAAATCAACAACTATCCAGTTGTTCATAAGAGCCTTCTGCAGATATGGAGATCTCATTTAAAAAGAAAGCTAAATGAAGAAACTCTAAAAGACATAGGCCATTTTATATACATAGAAATATTGCAATGTTAACAAAGATGTAGCAAAGTTCAATGTAAGATCTTACAGGAGGGGAAGGTGAGTTTATTTTAAAGCAAACCCAGTTTTACTCACTTGTACTTATAATGTCATACATACCAGCAACCACCAAAACAGATGAGTCCGAGTAGTCTGGCCAGTAGTTTGCAAGATGCATGCATCTAAGTGGTCTGGCCAGTACTGAAGCACCGAGACATATATCCAGTGGTCTGGTCAGGATTAACAATGACGCTAATAACAAGTGACAAGAGCTATCCAGTCCTGCTAGTCTAGATGCTATTAAAATCCAGTCATTGCTGTCTGATGATCTCACAAGTAGACATTCCCCTTCTTTCTCTATTCATATCAACTTAACATTTCTATTACAAATCTCTACATAAAACACCAACACCTGATATTTTAGAATTATAGTATGCTTAACAGGGTACTAGCTACCATGACATGAAATTCACTTTATTCTCACAGTTGCTCAAAGTCTTGCTTAAGAACATGGATGATCCCAGAATTTTCTATTCTGTCCAGTTGATGGCCTGACCTCTTATTTCTGAATCACTAACAATTTTTAAGTATTATTTTGTTTTATGGTGCCTTTAGAATAGCCGTAATTATAAAAAGCGCATGCTTATGATAGGCATTTCTAAGCATTGTCATTAAAGGATTAAATGCAATTAGACTGTGATATAGATTCATAACAGGACCATAACAATACACAATCAAAAAAAAGCTTGTAGGGACAGTCAGATTATATAGACTGACATATAAATTAAATGAGACTCTGCTATCATTCAAGCTAGAAAGAGAATTAGGTTGTTATGTTACTACACAGAATTTATGAAAATAAGTGACTGCATTGATGCAAAAAACAAACTACATGTACACTATGAGACAGGGAGTGTACTGAAGATAGCCGTGGTCTGTAGTTTCCAAAACCTTCTTGGATGCATCCTGCTTCATGTATAATTTTGAAGGTCATAAAAAAGAGGAGGAAAAATAACCTCCCAACAGAAATAAGAACATGAATTCTACTTCCATGAGCTAATGACATTACTGATACAAACATCAACACTGATGCAGCATATCTTTCAAGGAACTGGTGAAAATATATACAAACATTTCCTTTGGGCTTTATGAAGTCACCAGAGGGATCTGTGCACCATAGTGTAGTTATAAGACCAAAAAAAGAAGCCTCACAGTGTTAGTCACTCAAAATGCCAAGCCCTCGAATTCTGCCCAGAGCCAATCCATACACTTGGCACAAATGCAGTCGTTAATAAGTCTTCATGCTCTATGGAATTAGCTCTGTAAAACACAGAACCCACTAGAACAAGGATGCTGAGGATTTTTGCTCTGAACAATTTTGTAGAAGAATAAAAAAGGAAACATTTTGATGTATTAAACTGTTAGCTTGACTAACTGTTGCTACTGCATCACTGTTTGTTAGTGGCATGAGCACTCATCTCCAGCAGGCTAAAGGATTCTGCTGCTTAAATAGCTTGTACTGAAACAGAAAGTTGTAAGTCTCTTGCTATAATATGTGTTATTGTATCCATTTCAAGATCCTTGACTCCTCCCTAAAGATTTCAAGCTGAATGATGAAACACCTACAGTTCAGGTAGGCAGTGCATCACAGAAGACATCGAAGCAGAATAATGAACAGAGCCATTAAATACCGTATTATTGAAATGCAGCTTGGCTAGGACTCATTTTGTATTCTGTATTGAACTACAGAAGCGCAAGTATTACGATATACAAATTGCTCTGAATAGCCCTTCTGTGTAAATTCAATCCATTAACACTGCCTGTAAGAGGGTTTATTATATGCAATTTCTTTTAAAATACTAATTTCAAAGCATCTATTAGACTCTTGTTAAGCTTTGTCTATATTACTGTTGATAACCTTCCCTCGTAACTAACTATATGGGTTATTTCCTTTACCATTTTCATTCTTTCGTAATTTAATTTAAAGCATAGTCACAAGGGATACTAGAAATGCAGCATAGCTCAGTTCTTGATCTTTTCTGAATATTTCCCAGAACTTCAGAGCCAGAAAAAAAATCTAAATTCTGCAATGATTTCAACAAAAATTAGAGAAAACATGATTTCTACCCAAGAATACAAACAAGCAAAATCTATTAATTCCTATCTTAACTGTTTACACAAGTTTTTAATCCATTGTTAGCTTCAGACACTCAGAAGCTGGGACAATAATACTTTTCCCTTTTTCACCTCTTTCCTTCTTTTCCCCACCCCCAATTAAAAAGAAAGAGACTGGTAGCTCATGCCACAAACTTAGTCTTTAAACCTATTAACAATGGGAACACAAACTTTTTCCAGCTTCACAAATAATGAAACTACTTTCACCTACTGAATAATACCACCATAGGTTGAAAGTTTGAACATGCTCTAGGTAACTTCTTTCCTTTTTTTTACCTGTTAGTTCACACTGTTTACATTGATAATCCCCTGTCCCCCTGTCCCCCCAGCCCCGTAAATACTAGGGTGGGTTTTTTCCTTATTTCCTCATGGGCTTGTATTATAGAGATTTGACAAAAGTACATTTCCAGTACTAAGTGTTCTCAAGATTTCAAATACCACTTTGACATTGTTTTTCTAGTCTGTCTGGGTTTTAGGATGTGTATATTATGGATGAAGAGTCTCACAAAACTGAAATCATCCACCTGTAATGTTCCCCAAAATGAGCAATTTGGTATTTTCAGAGCTTTGTTAGGAACATTCTTGTTACTTGCATCTGTTACAAGCAGCTTTTGAGAAAAACTGTAAAAGACTCTTTCATCTGTGTTTACTCAGATTTGGTGTGGTGGTATCAATCACCTTGTCGCAAGGGAAGGCTAGCACAGAACACAGGTGGATATTCCTCTTTAAAACAGTCATTTGCTCCACCCAGTAACATTGTGAAAGATATAGCATTTTATTTGTGATTGTTAAGTCTTTGATAGCAAAAGGTATGAGTGGGGAAAAAAAAAAGGGCAAGAGACAAACCAGAAAGCTGTGCTCTTTCTTTACAGAATAGAAAGGGGGAACCTGCTGTATCAGTGGTGATGGGAGGCAGTGTCATTAAGCACAGGAGGCACCATGGGAAAAACCCTTCTCTACCTGTTCTTCCTTCTTCCTGTTCTTGTAGAGGCTGTCTTCACTGTCTTCTATACCTTCTTATTATCTCCCTTTTTGTTTTCACTAGGTCATATTTTACATATACTGGGTATATGTTTTGTTCTCATTGCTGTGTCCAAAAACCAGTTGTACCCAGTTTTCAAGGCTCTATTCCTTTAGTAAATGGTAACTGACCATTTTGCAGTCTCATGCTTTTACTGTTGGGGGCCTGTGGTACCATCCTGGGCTGGTACTCAGAAGCCCTTGTTATGCTGGTACTCAGAAGCCCTCGTTATGCTCCATGATTATGGTACAAGAAACAAACTAGGTGCATTAATGTTTAAATTAAGACTATAATATTTTCCAAACACTAGTCGTTAGAACGAATCTTTATCAAATCTTTTAATAAGCAATGTGATGTTAAACTCAGAAGGATTTGAAAGGTTCCCTCCCAGGCTCTCTGCACTTCTAACTACCATAGCTTGTCTCTTATCAAGAAGCATTATCTTCTGAGTAGTACTGCATGTAGTAAATTGCAGAATATATGAAGCTTATATATTTCACCAGCCAGTCCACACAGCTTCTGTTTGGACAAAGCAAATTCAAGTGTGATTATGAAAGGGTATACCCTCAACCTCTATCTGCATTGCACTCCTACTTCAAACTCAATTAACAGATTTGTAGTTTCACTCTTCTTCCCACTCTCAAGACAATTATCTTACCCTTTTTTGAGTTAGGAAAAGTGAAGCAATAGAAGTTGTGGAAGTGAAAAGAAGGATAACTCTAGGAAGTCTAAGTAATAGCCTGTTGAAAGGAGCTAAAAAAGCAAAATTCAGTTGCTTGTATGCCTAATAAGAGGAGAGCAAAAGCAACATTCTGGGAGTCAACTACACCAAGCTGGTTTTAGAGACAAAACCTAGTTTCCGTACACTTGAGCTGCAAATGAGACGATTGAAGTTCTATGACCAACAGAGTTCTTGCCTTAATGAACTCTAATCATGTAGAAGAGACGTGAACTTACCAGCAAGCTTCACTGAACATCTGTAATTGTTTTGAAAGGGCTTTCATGATAGAATATCTCAAAATTTATTTTAAGAATATTCAAAACCCACTAAATTTCAAAAGCTTACTTAAAATCTCACACATTTTAAAAATTCAAACAAAACTATACTGAAATAGCTTCTTTTTTTCTTAAGAGGAAGTCAAGTTTTAACATGTTTAACAGAAGAAATAATTATTATAGTGTAAATTGCAAATCATCTGAAATGAAATCTTTTTAAGTTTCTAAAATGCTACTTTTGAATCACAAAAATGTGACTATAATTATAATATTCATTTTCTATTGGACATTCTTAGACTACCTCCAAAACTAAAAGGGTCTACATACTACAAACACCAAACTACTTCAAATTTTTCAGAAAAGGTCTTGAGTTACCTTGGAGTTCCATCAGTCTCATACTGAAAACTATAACAAAGCCTATATCACATTTATTTAGGTTATGTATCTCCACAGGGGGAATGTTATCCTCCATTCAATGGTTTTGCTTTCTTCTCTACCTCCATCTCCCAATAACTAAGGTAATAGATTATAATTTAGTCACAGTTGGGTGTTAAAAGAGATGAAGAGTTTCCCTGTAGCTTTGTTTCACTGTACAATTGCAGTAAATGTTCTCTTATTCTAAGAGAGCTGTTTTGTCATGAAACCACTTAATTGACACAGAGGGAGAAAATGTTTTTTCAGATTTTCACATTTCTTATAACACTGAGGAAGTCATTCATCACTGCTGAGATTACTAAATTTAGCCATCTGTCACAATGTGTGTGATGCTCTATAAATGAAAACAATGCAGAAAGTAAGACCTCTAGATACTCACTTTTTAATACACAGTTCAGTCTATAGATTGCCCAGGAGATGAAGAGTGAATTGCAATGTGAAGATGCACCCTTCTGCAGAATTCCCAGATGTCTAAGAAAAAAAAATCTGAATGAGGACAATTTGAGAGAATATATAAGCACAGAAACACAAACTGGAAGAGATTACAAGGAGCTACTTGCCCCTTTAACACTGTTTAAAAGTAGAGGTTTTTTATTAAGTGAAGCTGACTTCTTGGAAGCTGGTGAGAAAATTGCACTCACAGTACAAAGAGAAATCCTCACCATACCTATCAAAAAAACGGAATTTCAGTCAAAGTTACTTCAACACCTGTATATGATATCTGCAATTTTAAGATTTTTCATGGACCTTGATCTTTTTTTTTTTCCCCAGTTCCTTGTAATTTTCAATCATGCCAAATTATACCCAAGAAGTAGGTAAGAATTTAGTGTTGCTGAATGAAGTCTGCTTTCCAGCAACTGAATAAGTCCCTTTACAATGGTCACTAAGGCAACACTTTTTTGCCTATTGATGAAAAATCTTCTGTAAATATTTTTATTTTTTCTGAGCAAGTACAGTCATCACAGAATAGGTGGCAAAGTAAACTTCGGATATATGACAACAGTAAATTCAGAAATTCAGTTAAGTTTCAGATTAGCTGAATTTCAACTACTGTACATCATTATGAGATACAGACAAATTATAATTTTTTAAAAACAAGATTACTATATCACCTTCAGTAAAACACTGTTACACTCTCCCTCTGGTAACTACAAAAAGATGGAGGATGTAAAACTTTTATTTCATTGAAGTACACAGTTTTACCTCCTCTTTGTTGCTTAAGTATGTGCCTTAGTACATATATATAAAATATATATAAATATGAAGGTAGACATGGCCCATATGGCAATGCAGCTAATTTGTATAATGGGACCTGTATTTGATCCAAATCTACTGGCCTCAGAAACATTTGCAATGGGCATCTAATTATTCAGCGGTCTCACTTGTAAATTTTAATGCTGCAACTTCATGACTCATGTTACATTTAAAAAATTGTTTTTGTTTTGTATTCATTTGTAAATATTGGTACCTGAAACCTAGTATTTACCAGAGGCAACTAAGAAGGCAACATAAACTGAAACTATTCCCAGACTGTTTAGACAAAGCACAGCTCTCTCATCTGAAGTGGTCTGGTTCTCGCGGTAACAGGAATCAATAGCGTTAGTCATGTCCCATTGTTACATATCAAGTTACACCCTTGAGGTGTAATGAAACGCACACTGAAAATTAATATCTTGTGAGGTGTCATTTTAATAGAATGAATAAATAAATACAAAAACTTAATAAGAAAACCTCATTCCTATTCACCTGATCCTGCTTCTCTTCCAAACAATCTCTAAACTTTTTGTGATTTCAAGATTATACTGAAAATGGAGTTACTACAGGAAAGAACGTCAAAGATCTGTGATCAGTCTTTTTGGCATATCTTATTATATGTAATGGGGAAAAAATGTCAGCTGCTTTCCAGATGTAATCCGTCAAAAACTCAAAGTTCTACTCTTCAGAATACTTTTTAAGAAGAAAACAAATCAACATAATGTTATCCAGAAAAGGGATTGAATTCTAGCAGTAGGACAGCAAGATAGTTCCCATTCTTTTGAAACCTAAGCTAGGCAATACCAAACTATTACTGAGAAGATATTTAACTAGGACTTAACCTTTTAAAAGTATAATTTAGCATAATTTAGTTTGTGTATTGCACATCTTGTTTTAACTCTTTGACCCTACCTACACACCTCAATCCATTTTACTTTGATTATGCATTCCATCTGTTTTTTGAATCCTCTGATCTCTTGCTTCTATTCTAACACTGAAAAAAAATCACTAATATTATATTTGATTTCTTGTTCAAATTTTTTGTCTTCCCTGTTTCCACCAGGTCTTTCTCTTACTCCCTGCATTTAGGTAGTCTTAGAACTCCCCTACTTGAAGTCCCATTTGAAATCCCATTCTTCCATCTCTAACCCACTTGCTCACTCTCTTCTCCCAGGGTATATGGGTGGTCTCATTATATCAAAGAGTTTAAGGTGAAATTAAATCAGTTTAAATGGGAAACATGCATGAGAAAGCAAAAGGACTGATTAACTCTCTTCTTTTATATCACAACTGTCCCTTCCAATATTAATATTGTCAGATATAGAAAGGCATACTACAAATTCAGTACACATTCAAAAACGTCTTTGATATATCAGTCACATCCTGTACAACACATCTCCTTTCCCTCTGTTTCCATGTGATCAGGCCACCTTATGATAGTTATTAATATGTGCTATTTTTAGCAGTTCTTTTTATCTTCTATTCAGATTGCTCAGAGCTCCACTCCAACTCTCAGAATGAGGTTGCTTTGCTTACAAATAATAAGGCAGATTTGTGAAGGCAGAAATCCCTCTCTTTGCTCCAAGATAGCTTGAGGTAGACTGCAACAAGAGCCACATCTCTTCTGAGCCTTATGTAAACTCTTCAAGGGCCTGATGCATTTAAAAAATGCATCCTATAGATCCTTTTATAACATACAAAAATGGTAAGGCTACCCAGCTACTTGACACACAAGTGTTTTTATAGTATGATGCTGAAAGTGCAGCTGCCTGTTGATTTGGATTTGAGGACTGCAGTAGGCAGAAGGAATGCGATCTGGCATAGTACTGCCCTTTGAAGCAGCTCCTAGACAAACTGAATCACCTTAGGTTTTGTCTGGGGGGAAACCTCACTGCTAGACCGCAGAAGGTGTCCCAGGAGTAATGGAGCATTCATGCAGAGACTGATCCAAATTGAAAAACAAAATACACTGACAGAGTAAGACAAGGACAAGGAGAGAAAGTACTTTTTAGGCATCTGAAACCAGCCATTTTGCAGGTAGAACAGGGTATTGGTGTGCTCCTTTCAGTGATCATGACGACGAATATTTACTTTTGTTAAAAAAATATGCCCATGGTATTATAGTATTGGTAAGGGCAAAGAAGAACTGCAATGGACATTGATTGATATGTGGACCAATACTAAAAAAAATCGAGCTAAATATGTTCACAGAAAGTACACTTTAAGGCTTGGAAATATAATGACAGCAGATGGAAATCAAAAAAATGTGAAAGAGCACCTTGTAGCCTATATTCCCACATCTTACTTGCACAGGATTGGGGCAGAGAGGGAACTTTTGAGCATGACAGAGAATTCCCATTTGAATAATTAGGCAATCAGAAATGCAGGGCACATCACAGAGGGCACCTGCTTTGAAATGTAGCCATAACCTTTATTATCAGAGAGCCTCATGGTATCATTCCTTTGACAGTTTCCTTATCTGATAGATCTTCCCTCATATCTTTTCCCAGAACTCCTTTGACCTAGTAGATTGACATGGCAACAACACAAACCACTGGATAGATATTTAAGAGTTTCACCAACCCGTGCAGAAATACATATTTTATATTCTGTAACCTATGTTTGTGCCTGTTTTTTTGAACAGAGCATGCAATGAAGCAGTGTGGAGCTATATGTGCCAAATCAAAGTAGTTTATCCTCGGTGACCAGAAGCCTTGCTTTGTATTTCAGATGAATTTTCATCAAAACACACATTACTTCCTTGTTTTTCATAGACAGCTTCCTTTACATTTTAATATCTCCTGTAACTTCCAAGTCAGCGAAAACCACTTTTCATTTTGAATCTTAATGATTATAGCAATGTAATATCCAAAGACCCAATCTGTCGTTGCATGAAGCACTGATGTTTAAAAACATCCCTGCCTTCCATCACAACACAGCAATTCAGATCAACTGAAAGCCCTGGAGCCAATCTGTTATTGACTTGATAATTGGAAGGTGGGGTTCACTGACTGTTCAGAGCCTACTAAAAGGTTGTCACAATAATAACAGTAACAACAGTATAAGGTAGACTGTCCTCACTCTCCCATGCCAGTCTTTACATATCTTTCCTGAAACAACAAAACTTGAAAAAAAGTAAGAGTCACTAAACTCCTAACAATAGCCCTTCTTTTAGAAGTAAAAGATGCAATACTTTTCATTCAGGACAGTTGAAAGTCACGCTGATGCAATACCTGATTTTCTGCAATGAACAGTCTATTCAGTACTGTCATTTAAGTCCAGTGTCTCTTCAAGTCTTTCTTCCTTTAAACACTCTGGTTTCTAGGTCACAGGCACCTAGGTCACAGGCACCCTGTAAGACTGTAGAGTGCAGGTGCAGAGTCCCACCTGAAGTGCAGTCTTCTCTGCCAGCTTCTATTTGTAGGCCTCAAAACCCAGCTTTTGTAGGTGTCCGTTACAGAAGAATTATATGAGTAGTTTAAAGGATAAAATTTTAACTCCTGAAACCTCAGAAGTTATACATAGTGCTAGCAAAGTTTGAAAAATTTTGTAGACAAGTAATTTTTGGCCACAGAATCCATATACCATGGAAAACACACTGTTTCCAGAGAAGAATAAAAAAAGGAAGAGAAACCCTATACATAATTAAAGTTCCAGATCACCGCAGGACTTCTGATATAGTATTGGTGCAAAAGTCTTGAAGTGTTGGACTTCTTCCCAAAATATATCTTTCATCTGTATCTAGTTCCAGTGCACTAACAAAGACCATAGGTGGCATCTCTCCTGGCTCAGCATTTGTGTACAAGAAGAATTGTCTCTCTCTTCAATGAAACTCAAAACCAGGAAAACTATCTTAAGGTATAAACCTGTGTAGGATGTCATGGTTGCTGCTGGTTTTGTTTTCTATCTGAATCATGTAATTGCCAGTTATAAACTGGGATGTTTTCAGACTATTTGCACAGAATATTTTGAGGAAAAATAGAGCAAGCAATAACTTATGATCAGGTGAACTAAACAGAAATAACACTACCAATACTGTTTGCTTACTTCTGAGTGCTTGGTTTTTCAGCATATGTAACTTTTAGCCTACATAACATTTTTCAGTATGGAATATGTTCTTCTGCATACAACTACAAAATATTTTCTTCATCTAACACTAATAATCTCAAATGACCATTGACCAACTATATGACCAGGCTTTGAACTCTGAATTCGTTTGCAGCTTTCTGGTTGAGATACAAGTGGTAGGTCATAATAATATACTGAACAGGATAAAATAATCTCTTCTTTTACATCACAACTGTCTAAGTCAACAATTCTAGATAGTGTCAGCACAGGGCAAATTTAATGCTGGACTGGGACCTTGAGCACTGGAATATTTGTGTAGTGTGGTCATAAACTCTGAACAGTCCTAGCTCTCTCAGCATTTCCTCATAGAAGAAATACTTCAGTCCCTTAATCAGCTTAGTAGCCCTTCACTCTCTCCACTAGCTCCATCCCTCTCTCATACTGAGGAGCCCAGAAGCAGACACAGCACTCCACATGTGACCTCACCAGGGCTGAGTAGAAGTGAAGAATCACCTCCCTTGACCTAGTGGCAACACTCTTCCTAATGCAGTGTTTCTGTATTTTTCCTGGATCACATGATCCTGCTTCCACCTTTTTACCACTGAGTTTTCTCAGGAGGCTCTTATTTATCCAGGCAAACCTCCTGCTTCTTTTGTTTTAATTCCTCCACACAGAAATGGAATATTCTTGGGTTTGAAATGGATAAATGCTGAAAATCAACTAGCTTTCTTAGACCCCTCTTTTCTCCAGGATTGTATTCCATGGTGCTCTTCTAAGCAAATTACTGAACAGGTCAAAGTCTGTTATCCTGAAGTTCAGGGTTGTAATCCTGCTGTTTGCCTTGTTTCCTTGTCTCAGGATCCTGACCTCAACCATCTCACGTTCACTGCAGGCAGCAGTGAACCCCTGCCCTTCACATCCCTGACCAGTTCTTCCTTATCCGTACGTATCATGTACAGCAGAGCGTCTTCCCCATCAGCTCCTTGATTACCTGTGTCAGGAAGTTCCTCATAAGGCCCAAGGCCTCCAAATACAAGGTTTCTTCCAGTTGTCTGAAGAAGGCATCATACATTACTTCCTAATCAGATGGTCTTACAACTTTACACATGTTGGTCTGCCCTTTAATCCTGACCCACTCTCATGATTTAACCCCAGCCAACAGCTAGGACCACACAGCTACTCACTCACTTCTCCCCCTGCCCCCCAGAAGGGTAGGGTGAAGAGGGAGAAAAGGAGGGGAAAGGGAAAAAAAAAAAACCTGGGCTGAGATAAAGACAGTTTAATAGAACAATAATAGAAGAGGAAAATAACAATAATAGTAAAAGAATATAAAAAAGAAAGTAATGCAACACAAATTGCTCTCACCACTTGGTGATTGGTTGCCCAGCCCATCCTGAGCAGCGATCGCAGATCCCTGCTCCCCAGCCAACCCCAATTTATATGCTGAGAATGACATCTATGGTATGGAATACTCCTTTGGCCAGTTTGTTCTGTCTATGCTCCCTCTCAGCTTCTATGGGAAGCTGAAAAAAGTCCTTGACTAATATAAACATTACCTGGCAACAACTAAAACAATATGCATTATCGACATTCCTTTCGAACCAAATCTGAAACACAGCAGCCACTAGGAAGAAAATTAACTCTATCCCAGCTGAAACCAGGACACCACCAGTTCTCTGCTGGCTCATCATCTATTGCCAGGCAGAGCTCCATGCATTCCACGTGATCTCTCACACAAACAGCAACCAACATCATTTTATTTACTGTGAAAAGCAGCACACACATACGTGCACATACATGACACAAATACCTCTGCATTGTTCTGCAAAAACAAATACGACATTTTAATAAATTCACTCCTTTCAGTTTCAATAGATAGAAAGTTTATACCATAACCCATTAACACCTATTTTTGCATTCAACATACTTTCATCTTGAATCATTCCTGAAGTGAAATATCAAACAAAAAATCTTTCACTGAATAAGAATATTTATAACAAAAAAATAAATACAAACAACAAGTCAAAGTCCCATTGTTCTAGCTAACAGTGAATATCATCTTATTTAAGAAGTAATTCCAGTGCCTTCAAAACTACTGCACAAATGCCTGTACACTGAGAGTCTTTATAATGTCTGTAGCAGGTAGAACAACTTCTCTTTCTGCACCACAGAACACTATTCAAAGCTAGTTTTCCTGCTTTGCTGGTTTTGACAAGCAGACTATGAAACAGATTTGCAAGACAATATACAAAATCAGGGAACTGCAGAGTTATTTCAGTACCCCTAATTATAATGCAGAGTTGGAAATGCAAGACCTGTCGACTCTTTTCTTCACAGAGCTCAACTATTTATCAGTTGAAAAAAGTCTTGTTATAGCAGAAGCCAACTGGATAATTACAAGTACCTCCAACACCACTGCGTAGTAAAATATCTCATGTATATTTCATATTAAAATCTCCTCAATTATACTATTATTCTTAGTAAATCTACACAAGAAGACAAGATTTAAATTTCAAATTAAAAGACTGATCTAAAGTGTGAAAATACACTAGAACTGATTTAATATGTAGGAACTCAGTGAGGTCCAATGAAAAGACCATGGACTGAAAGCAGTTTGCCATGTATTTCTTAGATGAAATAGCAAAAGGCTGTTCAATTGTACTGCCTTAACAGTCAAACGTCTCCTTATTGTACCTGCTCATAACAGCATTATCACAAGCTTTTATGTTTATGTATTGCTCCAAGTGGAGCTGTGGACATCCCAAGAGATGGTACATTCTTCATGGCTGCTGAGAGCAGATAGTTGCATACTTCTTTCTATACAGCCATGTCCTTGCACAGGTCTGGCTAGCTGTATTGGAGCTATGTCAAAGCAAATCTACTGAGCATTTGAAAGCTCCGTTTTTGCTGACTACTCCCTTGCCATGAGTTTGGGAAGGGAGTTAGGCAGAGCACAGCAGTGGAACTTTAAAATCAAAGTGGTTAAACAGAAATCAGAAAAATGGTAAAGTGTGAGAAAGGCAACAGAACTACAGCTATCTCAAAATGAATGAAGGCACTCAGACAGGCTCTGTACTGAATGGACAAATATCTTTCCATATTTGTAAGGTATAATAATAGATACAGAGGACTTATGATTATTATATGTTCACTACTGTGCTCCAAGGTTAACACACAATTTAAACATTAACTCCAAGGTCTTAGCGCTTCTCAAAAGAGGTGCTGTTAAGTAATTATCAATAGAATTGAATCTTCTGAAGAATCTTCAGAATTAAATAGATCTCTGAGTCATAACAAAATATGACATACCTCAAGCTAAGTCATCTGGAAAAAAACCCCAAAATCCACCAAAAAAACAGGCAAATACTTCCCTCTCTTCCCCCTTTAGTCCTACCCTAAGTCAATGGTTCGCTTGTCTTAATCAATGTGCTGAATAATCCTGCTACCAGTTTCCAAGAGTACTCCAACAAGAGCTTTTTAAAGATGTGTTAAGATGTGCTGGAGGAAATCTCTATGTGTTGTTGTCATGATGGCAACCATGAGCACCTGAAACACAAATCTTGACAGAAAAGAGGTTTCCTTCATAGTGCTTCTTTGGATGGGGGCAAGCAAACGGTAAAAGACTAATGTTATAACCCTCCATTTGTTCACAAACACAACTATCAAGGTCCCCTTGAACTTTTTTTAGTTTTTACTCTTCTCCATCAGTAATTTCCATCCTACTTAAGAAGATACCACATCTATTAAAGAACAAAAATAGTCTTTTCTTCTGTAAGATCTTATGTCTCTCAAGGAATCATTTTCTTTTCCCCCTAACTTGCCCCTTCTATCCATACTAGTTATCTGGATAAAATCTTTGACTGACTCTCCCTTAAAACAAAACAAAACAAAACAAAACAAAACAAAACAAATTCAAAACCCAAACCATATTTTTTAAAAAAATGTCCTTCCATCCTTTCCATTATATGTAATTTTAAACTGATACAAGGCTCCCCTGTCAGAATTTTTCTCTTCTATTTGTCCTTGCCATCCCCTTGATGAAGTACTGCACCAGAGAAAAAAAGGCTTTCAGAAGGAACTAAAACTTGATTGTGAGAAGGTTGGAAACCCTGAACTGGCAAGATTTTTTACCTAGTGAATAAATACTACAAACTGGAATATTACTGGATTGGATCTGTAAGGATCTGGATATATAAGGATCAAGCGATCTGGAGCTGATTTAACTGAGAAACAGAATCACAGTTATACACAACAAAAATAGTAAAGAAAATTCTCTTCTCTCTAACAGAGCATCCAAGTATATCTGTATCTCAGGTAGGTAGGAGTTTCTAAATAAAAATATGTGAATACAGTATGTTTAGTTTATTGATTTCATAAGTCAAATCATGAGCTACAAGAGTCACAGGTGCTTCCCAGTAGTCAGTAAAAACATACCAGGAACTGACCTACAGGAGATGCTTAGCATTGAACGTGACTATCATACAGCTACTACAACAATAAATCTCTTCTTACAAAGAAAGAGATAGAAGAGGGAAAAAAGTTGCTCCTTGATGGCTTTCAGACATCATTACTTTAATCATGGCTAAGTATTCAATAAGTAAAGATTAAACACTTCAGGCACAGGAAGAATAAGAGTATCTTCACTGAGAACTAGAGCACAAACCCTTTTGGTAAGTAACAATGAGGCAACACAAAAGATTTTACCCAGATGTGAAACAATATCCTCTAAAAATGCTCTACTTCTCTTTGGTTTTATTTACATCTTGTGATTATTTCCAAAAAGTCACTTGTCCTACCACTGCAAAGAGATTCTGTTCTTGACTCTATATAGTCATGCTCAAGTAGAGGGCTGTTCATGCTAACACACGCTTTTTTTAATTTTATTTTTTATTGGCTGTGATGTTATTCTCTTCTTTCCAGCTTTAACAGGGCAAGATGACTTTATCTCCTCCCCTCCAACTTGGATTACAGAGTGGATTTTTTCTGACAACAAATTCTGAATTTTGGTGCTCGTTTGAAAATATGGTTCTATTGCCATTAATCATCAGATTTTTACTACTGCATTGCTATCAATAAACAGCCAAGGAGACAGAGACGCTGCAAAGATGAGTGTAGACAGGTGGGCCCAGGTAAAGTTGAATCTCTCCCACTAAACTTGCCTTCTATACAAAAGGAAAAACTAAGTTTTATATATATATATATAAAAGATCTTTAGCTCCAGATATTGCAACTATTTTCCTTATACTTATTCCATTTCTTTGGTAGTGTCATGGGTTCTTGGAGAATAAACACAACACTACAGGAAAGCAGAAAAAAATTAATCTCATGTGAACCCTTCCCAGCCTGTTCTTTAAAGCACTTAAAAACAAATCATGCTTTGCCTTCACCAGAGTGGAGAAACTTATAGTAAAATTTCTTTAAGCAAAAAAGATCAAGGAGCAAGCAGAGGAGAGCTGAAGTAAACAAAATATGTTAAAAAAAAAAAAAAAAGTCCTCTGTTACTTCAGTCTTGAAGAAATAGCAAAGCCAAAATCAATGGTTACTGTACAGCTTGTTCAGGAAAATTCTGCCACATTCCTCTGTTGCCTTCATTTCAGCCATGTATTACCCCAGTTCCCTCTTTTTGCAGTAAGAAGGATAAGTAAGAAAGAGAGACCTTAAAGTTGTATTTCTCACAACAGATTAGAACAATTACCACCTACTTTTCTTTTTATTTGAGATGCTTGCTCCCTTTGGTCTCTATAAACATAAGACACAGAAGTTTTCTTATACTTCATTGGAGACAGAAAATTGAAGAGGTTCACTCAGACCTCCTTCAGCTCTTCTCTATCCACCCAAAATGCTGAGCTGGACCTCTTCAAGGGTGCATTTGGCACAATATTTTTATTGTTTTTTAATGTAGGAAATAGCATCAGAATGGATTACTGTTTCTCTAAGAGACGACAGACAGTCTTGTGTTAAAACCTGTGAACTCAGCCTGGGCTTTAGTTTCCCAGTTTTCCTTCCCATGAGAATGAGATAGGATGTTTTCCATTGAAGATTGCAGGATAGGTGTGGTCGGTTAACCTTGGCTAGATGCTAGGTGCCCACCAAGCCACTCTATCACTCTCCCTCCTCAACTGGACAGGGGAGAGAAAACATAACGATAGGCTTGTGGGTCGAGGTAATGACAGGGAGATCACTCAGCCATTACCATCACGGGCAAAACAGACTTGACTTGGAGAAAAAATACTTTATTACCAATCAAATCAGAGTAGGGTAATAAGAAATAAAAACAAATCTTAAAACACCTTCCCCCATCCCTCCCTTTTTACTGGGCTCAACTTCACTCCTGATTTTCTCTAACTCCCCCCGTGAGTGGAATGGGGGTTGTGGTTAGTTCATCACATGTAATTTCTGCCGCTCCTTCCTCTTCACACTCTTCCCCTGCTCCAGCGTGGGGTCCCACCCATGGAAGACTTCTCCAACATGGGTCCTTCCCACTAGCTGCAGTTCTTCATTGGGGTCTCCAATGTGGGTCCATTCCATGGGCTGCAGTCCTTCAGGAATGGACTGCTCCAGGGTGAGTCCCTCATGGGGTCACAAGTCCTGCCAGAAAACCTACTCCAGCGTGGGCTTCTGTCTTCACAGGGAGCCTGCTCAGGTGCGGGCTCTCCACAGGACCACAGCCTCCTTCAGGCAGACCCACCTGCTCCAGCATGAGGTCCTCCATGGGCTGCAGGAGGATATCTGCTCCACCATTAACCTCCATGGACTGTAGGTGTACAACCTGCCTCACCATGGTCTTCACCACAGGCTGCAGGGCAATGTCTTCTCTGGCACCTGGAGCACATCCTCCCCCCCCCTTCACAGACCTTGGTGTCTGCAGAGTTGTTTCTCTCACATATGCTCACTCCTCTTTTCCAGCTGCTGTTGCGCAGCAGTTTTTTCCCTCCTTAAATCACAGAGGCATTACTACCATTGCTGACTGGCTCAGTTTTGGTCAGCGGCAGGTCCGTCTTCAAGCCGGCTGACACAGGCTCTACTGGACATGGGGGAAGCTTCTGGTGTCTTCTCATAGAAGCCACACCTGCAGCCATGCACTACCAAAACCTTCCCACAGAAAACCAACGCATTAGGAATGATTATTGTGAAAAAGGTTTGATCCTGAATGTCTTATCTTACACCTGAAATACGTAGTTACCTTGGATCAGCTAGTACTTTGTAATTTACAAGGTCTAGTAACTTAGCATGTACTTGAACGCTCTGAGACTGAACAAGGTAATTCATACTTGGGTGCCTCTCCTTGTTTTATAGACAAGGAGACATGGAAGTGTTGAGAGGAAATCTCCACTCCTGCTTCAAACTATTTATGTATAACAAATATTTGGAGCAATTATATTTTTAAAGTACCAGCATGAGAAAAGTTAGAAACCTTTCAGAAAAGGTCAGCTTTGGTTCTTTGGAATTGAAGATAAACATTTGAAATGTCTTTCCTTTTTGTTCCTTCAAATCTGGTTTGAAAAACCTCTATTTAAGTATCTTGGCTTAAGGGAAAGGCGTACCAAGCTATGCTGAGATAACATAGGTGATCCAATATCCATTGCTGTTAGCTTATGCATACTACAGCATTAATTCTGCTTCATTCTGGTGCAATATTAATGATGACTGCTATAGCTGAAGAGATACTGAAAATGAATGCCTTCTAGCAGATTCAGATCCTCTACAGCAGTCAACTGAAAAAAAGAAGAACTTTTCCCTGCTTTAGAAAACTGACATGCTGCAGAGGCCTGGCTAACATATTCTTTTTATTGATCTAAATATTAAAAGTGTACTCCTGTTGAGCTTTTGCTTTTGTAGAGAAGAAAGGTATAAACCCACTCTAATTTATTAAGATAATATCCCTTGTGCCAGCACTACATTTCTATTTCCTATGATGGTTAGCCCTGTGAAATATGAAGAAATTTTTTTTTTTTTTGGTTACACTGAAAATGTTTAAAATATGTTTTGTTAAACCATCACACAGCACTCCCACAACATTCCCCTGGAGAAACTGGCTGCTCGTGGCTTGGACAGGTATGCTCTACACTGGGTAAAAATCTGGCTGGATGGCCAGGACCAAGAGTTGTGATGAATGAGTTAAATCCTGTTGGTAGCAGGTCACAAGTGGTGTTCCCCAGGGCTCAGTACTGGGGACGGTTCTGTTTAATATCTTTAATCATATGGATGAGGGGATTGAGTGCACGCTCAGTAAGTTTACAGACGACACTAAGTTAGGTGGGAGTATTGATCTCCTTGGGGGTAGAAAGGCTCTACAGAGGGATCTGGGCAGGCTGGATTGATGATCTGAGGCCAATGGCATGAGGTTCAACAAGTCCAAATGCTGGGTCCCACACTTGGGTTACAACAACCCCGTGCAATGCTACAGGCTTGGGGAAGAGTGGCTGGAAAGCTGCCTGGTGGAAAAGGACCTGGGGGTGTTGGGCAACAGCTGGCTGAATATGAGCCAGCAGTGTGCCCAGGTGACCAAGAAGGCCAATGACATCCTGTCTTGGATCAGGAATAGTGTGGCCAGCAGGACTAGGAAAGTGATTGTCGCCCTGTGCGCAGCAATGGTGAGGCTGCCCCTGGAATACTGTGTTCAGTTTTGGGCTCCTCACTATAAGAGAGACATTGAGATTCTGGAGCATGTTCAAAGAAGAGCAATGAGGCTGGTGAGGGGTCTAGAGAACAAGTCTTATGACAAGCGATAGGATGAGAGACAATGTCCTCAAGTTCCACCAGGAGAGGTTTTGGTTGGATATTAGGAAAAATTTCTTCACTGAAAGGGTTATCAAGCATTGGAAGAGGCTGCCCAGGGAAGTGGTTGAGTCGCCATCCCTGGAGGTATTTAAGACATGCGGTGCTTAGAGCCCTGGTTTAGTGGTGGACTTGGCAGTTAGTGTTAGGTTTATGGTTGCACTTGATGATCTTAAAGATCTTTTCCAATCAAAATGATTCTATGATTCTGTGATCACAGAGGCTCAACAAACACTTATTCTTAATTAAGCTGGGTTTGTTCTGGTTTACCTTAAATTAATTAGGAATCAGTTTCAGCTGAATCAAAAGAAGCAGTCAGTATCTGGACAGGGATTTATAATGTTTAAGTTCAATGGATTCAAAAGCAACTAATCATGGTCTAGATTTTAAAATATTAGTAAGGCTTTAAAGATAGTAAGCACTAACAAAGTAGTTTCTCTAGGCTGTTCTATGTAAACAGTAATTTTGCATAACGAATTCACAACATTCAAAATCTGAAAGGGAAATATAGAATATTTACTTTATTTTTCTCCCAAGAACTGCTAAAAAGATACAACTGCTTATAGCTACCCTCTTTCAAAACTATCTTCTTGATATTTGCCTCCTGAAAATAACCCTGGACTTTGGACACAACTGAAATAGTTAGACTGCTGTTTGTTACATATACATAATTTTCATCATAATTATCTTAAGTTGAATGAAAATATAATTTAAGTGTATACATAAGGGCACATACAAACTGAATTACAGAGCAGAATACACACCATTTAAGAATATTATTTGAAATTATTCCTTGAATTTTTTCCCCTCAAATATTCTCATGGACTGTTCAGTCTTGAGACTTTAGATTATTTTGCATTTGTATTGAAATATTAAAACAGGTATATTCAGAAGTCTGGTAACAGCCTAAGGAAAGAATTTTTTTTTCTTTTTCTCTGTGCTTCTTAAGCCTGTAACAGAAGAATAAGATATGAAAGAAAAAAATGAAACCTGTGTGAAAACAGACTCCATAACATAGCACAGAATAAAATGTGTAATTGCTTAACACGAAGCCTCCCTTCAGAAAATTTATTGAGAAAATCACCATAATTTTTGTTAGTCTAAGTAAATGCCATTTATGACTGAAGAGCAAGCATACAGATTAAACCATGTTTTACTGAAACAGGACAATGTCAGCTACACAATGTAATCTGTTATGCTACTATTGCCTACTCATCTTCTGAAGTCAACTTCCACACCTTTTGGACAATGGTCTATTTTAATATAGTTGGATACAAGTAATTCAGAAATAGTGGTCAGATCTCTTAGAAATGCACTCTTCCCTCTCAAGCCACTGCTCAAGGGACAAACATCATAAAACAAATTTCAAAGACTAATAAGCATTATTACCTTAAAACATATTAATGTGTATGCTTTCAGACAGCTCTGTAGAAATTAAAACACACAGTACTGTTAGAATATCAAGTTTAAACTTTCAATAGGTGTAAATATCAGTATCCTTTGTCACAGTAATTATTTGTACTTTACAACTGCATATCTACAAAAGGGTAAGGGAACAGAAGGACTCATTGTTTTTAAACAGCAAGAGCTGGGAGCAACCTCTTGAGCTTTCCAGTAGACATAGGCATGCAGACAATTCTCCCAGCTTTATCCTCACATGCCTCTCTTGTGGTCCAGGTGTTTATTTATACTGCAGGAGTTTTAGGGGCTTTATAAATATGTATTACAGTGAGAGATCAAGAAAGTCATTGTCTTACTATATAGGAATAGTAAAAGCTATTAACATTGTTTTCTTCTGTATTTAGGTACTCTGAGAAAAAAAAAACACTGCAGCTTGCACCTGCCTGAAATTCTGCAGTTGCATCTCAAAATTTTCAACCACAATTAAAAGGACACAGGCTTTGTTTACATTTTCATGATATAGCATCCATTGGCTCATGACATTGATTCAAATAAAACACATACAATGCAAATGCTGCAGTAACAGAACTCAAAATAGTTTGGATAACTCATCTTTCTTCCTGGAAAGTACGTGCATCTTCCTTAATCTGTGATACACTTAAGACAACATATATCGTTTCTCAGAGTGTTTATATAGATTTTAATTATACAGTGCTCAAATTTTAAATGACAATAGAAATTTGACAGAAGACTTGCGTGTGGCTGCCGTTTTTGATCCTTCTCTCAGAAGGAGCAAATCCCCATGAGCCTTCTTAAAGAATCATTTTCTTGAGTTGCAAAGAAGCATTTGAACATCAATAATAAAGCCAAGTCTGTCACTCCAGCTGAGAACAAAGCTTTTCAAGCTTCAGAACTGCCACAGGGACACACTTCTTTTGAGAAGCAAATCCAAAGTGGCATTCAGGATTTTATGGCTCCTGTGGAACAGTAGTGATTGTTGTGCTTTCTTTTTCTTTCTTTCCACACCCCACCCCACCCCCACCCATCCCTCCTTTCCAGTAGGGATCCTGCACTTATAAAGTTTTTTTTTGTTTATTTCCATGTCTCATCAGAAATAGGAAAACATGGGTATTCTTTTCCTCTTCCTTCCCTCTCCCCCCCCCAATTCAAGCTAACTCCCATAGGCTTTTTTGTATTTGAAGAGGGTTTTTTTTAAATTTAATTTTTATTCTTTCATAAATTAAGGCAAACAAGTTGTTTTGCCTATTTCAGGGAACAAAGTGATGTACAGGTTCAAAGTAGCAAAGCCACAAGAGTAAACTTGAAGGCTGCACTCCCACCCAGAAAGAATGCATAAGAATATCCAAACACTGAGATTAAAAGATGTATGTTCTTTAGCTGCATGGCAAACCATAGCATGCAACAGAAAAAAAGTAGCAACATTGTGGGTGAAGTTAATCTCTTACATGATTCTGCTGGCTTCAGTCACATTACAGCAGCATAAATTCATCTGTCTGTTCAGCAATCGCTAATGTCAATTCACCTTGACTTTTCTTTAAGATTTCCTAGGAAATACAGACAGTTTTTGTGGCATACAAGATGTATAATAAATTCATACTTAACCTGCATGGAAAACATTACTGTAAATCAGACACTTTTTAAATAAAAAAATACTGAGAAGAAAAGACAGTGCAGTAAAGACAATTCACAGGCTGCTTGCTTAGACATAGCAGAAGCCCAAATGCACCTCACAGGTCCCAGTCCCAGCCTTGGCAACTATTCCACCAAATTCAGCAGAACTTTCCTGATTTACATTTGTAAGAGACCTCATCTCCCTCTTCACTTGTTTCTCCTCTTATTTTCATGAGGAGACCTTTTCTGCTACCTTCAATTGAAAGCAAGTGAAAAAGCACTATCTTGTCAGTAATGAATTTTATAATAAGAAGAAATTTCAGCTGTAATTGATTAGCAGAAGGAATGAGTCAGACTTGATGTGCAACATTTTTAAATGTAACTGTAGTTGTGAACATACATAATCACAATCATAAAACCAGATCCAGTGTCTTCTACTAAGGCTTGAAACTTACTAAAAGGTATGAAAGAAGCCCTTTTGCCAGTCCTCCCATACGCATTCTTCCAATCATGTAGCTAGGACACATCACCTCTCCATTTGTATACAAGCTAAATGAAGCTGCTTCTTCACTGCTTACGCTCCCACGAGCAAAAAAACCCCACAAAACCAAAAAAACCCCATGAAACAATATATATCCCCATCAAAAAAAATGGAAAAAAAAACCCTAACAGTTTCTATGTGTGGTTTGTTTGATTTAAGACTACCAATACTCTCTCTTGAAACTGAAGCTGCATTATTTCTGAAGCCTCTGCTCTCTCAGTCTTTTAATAATCTCATAAATTTTCTCCAGTCCTGGAGTGGTTGTCATTTGCTTTGCTTCTCACTTCTGACACATATGGACAATGCAGAGGAACTCAGTAAAAGTGACAGAAGCACCCTAAATGTACACCAAGTGTCACACTTCTCAGCTTTGCTCCTTGTGAGGACTAGGACCATGGGCTTGGATCAATTGCATTTCCTGTTCTCAACACATTACAATTGATTTTCTCTCAATATCTTTCTTCCAAGTAGCTTTATCCCTCTCTTGCTACTGGGCTTCGTTCCTCAGTGCAAGCTTATGTTAGCCTGCAGACTTCTAATCAGGCTGTTCAGAGGTTCCAATTTCTTTTTTCCTTTCTTGTCTGTAGTTGTAGCTCTCATAAGAGGATAATACTCCACCCTAACCCCTCTTTTTGAAGCATTCAAGAGCACATGACAGTACCCTTTTCCTCCAATAGCTCTATGAGTCACCAGATTCGGAGCTCTTCTACCTTTGGGCCTGAAAGATGGCTGCCTTAATAAGGAGCGTCTCATGGATAGACTCTGCTGAGAAGTGAGTGACAAGAAAAACAAGAAAGAGACAACTAGGCTTTCTATCTTGAACTAGCATAATTGGAATATCCATGTGGTTGCCATTATGTAACCAGTGAAGACACAGCCCATGCCCTGAAGCATTCAAGCTTTAGTAGACTTAAATGATCTTCAGCATTGAGTTTACATGGCAAAGTGCTGGCAGCAGGGGTACTGCAGAGGTGACCTGTGTGAGGAGAGGCCAGAGCTGCCCCATGCTGGACACAGCTATGTCCAGCTGAACAGATGGGCCATATTACTCACATTTTATGTATCTGGAGCCTTAGATCTGCACAGTCAGTGTAGGGATCTTCTATTTCACAAAAGAAATGGCAACGCTTCCCAGCATTTTATTCTGCAGTATTGCAGAGTTTGTGGCTACAAACAACTCTATAGTTTGACTGGACTTAGCAAGCTGGAATACTGCTGCTCTTTGATTAATTTATTCATGGAAGAAATGGTCTCTAACCAATCTGTCCTTGCAATATGCAGTCATTGATCCAACTTGTAATCTGCTTAAGATGTCTCTCTATTCAGCTATTCATACTTTATTCTCTGCAGATTCTTTTGACAGCCACTCTTCCTTACTGATAAAGTTCATGAGCCCTCTTAATCTGCACATATGTTTAATAAGAACTTTTAGACTTTTTATATCCTTGGGGTTATTTGTTACTGAAATATAGAGTTAATTGAGTGGATGTTCTCCAGTGCAGGTGACGGGAGGGATTACAATTGCAAAACTGAGTATATACTTTTTGTTGATACTTCTGTTCTTTCCTCTTCTTCCTACAGATCTCAAAGAATCTCCTTTATTATGTGTTTTCTAACATTGTTTCTACAGTTCCAAAAACATAGTGCAATTCACTGCATTTTACAGAAATTCTTACATTCTTCACAATGACATTTTCCTCTGTTACTAGTGTACTTAAACCACTATCATCAGTTTGCAAAAGAATGACATCCATAAGACAGTATTCCATGATGTTGCAAATGTGGGGACTTTTAATAGCCCTCCCTCTCTACTTGAAGCCAGCTGAATTAGAAAGAAACACATGTTCTGTGAAAGAAATTTCTCAGAAGTACATATTTTTTAGAATCCATTCTTGAACGTACGCTTTCTTCATGCCTTGCACTTTCCTTGCGCTTGAGTTATTTCTGCCATGATAAAGCTTTCAGCTGGAAGCAATTAAACACTGTAGAGATACTTCCTATCAGAAACTGGGGTTTTAAAGGTACCATAAATAAAAATAAATGCAATATTAAAAAAATGAAATATTCACATAATACATAGAGACTCTTTTTATATTTGAAATAAAGTTATCCCTCTTTTCAATTAACTGCCTCTCCTGAATCAGGATATGAGCATGAAGTATATTATGCCTTCAACCAAAAGGCATTATGATTAAATTTAGACTGTTAAACCTAAAAATTTTTCTTCGTGTATTCTCTGCAAAGTAAGGTCTACTGAACATCAAAAATTCACTGCTCAAAATAAAAATATCAAAGACAAATGCTTGATGAGGTTGCTTAAAATCAAAGCTTGAAACATAGGAGTGTGAGAGATGGAAAAGGTCAGCTGCCCTGTCTATTTTTAAATGTCTTAAGCAACAAGGATTCTGTATTATTCCTTAGGAGATGAGTCCATTGTCACTCAAACTTTTCCTTATTAACTCTAAGTGTAATCTTATTTTATAATCCTTTAATTATAAAACTTAGAATCAACAAGGCAATGCCATGCATGTATAACATCCTTCTAAGAAGGACATTAGGGATCAATATTCCTTAATCCACTGCCACCCTGGAGTGATTAATTATAACCGTGTCTGTGTTCTGTCAAGAGCTAGTGGTAGGTACACATATTTATCCCATTTATAAACTAAGTAAACTTAACAGACTGATATAGAATGAAAGGCCTCATGCAAGTTTAAGACATTCCCCACTGAGGGATAATATCTCAATGGGAAAGAAGAAAGGCTTTTCAGGACAGAAGCTCACTGTTAACCAAGTAAATTGAGCAGCTGGCTTCTTATTTAACAAAGATGCATCTGCATACTTAAAAGAAACAATTTAAGAATAACCAGTCTGTCTCTTACAGTAGGGCAGAAAAGATTAAGCTTCAGAAGGAAACGTTGTCTTGAACTTCTGAAAGACTTCACAAGGAGACTGGTAGTATGAACTAACACGTTTCATTAAATAGGAGTAACCAGAGCCAATCCTAGAAATCAGAGAAGTTAACTGAAGGCAAGTTGCTAGGGTTGTTACTAAGCGTATCTGGTAGAAACACAGCCTTTTGGGCAAAACCCCTGACTGAGGCTCCCAAGTAGGCTGTCTGCAACCAATGCGAACTGAGGTTTAAGGCATGCACACAGACTAACTTTGGTTAAGGATCTGTTTCAATAAAAGCAATGACATATTTCTAATTTTCGTATTATCATAGCCAACATGGGACTGCATTCCAAAAACAAGTTAAAAACAGGGATCTGCTACAATTAAGTGGAGATCCAAAGATTGCCATAATGAAACTGATCTGAAGAACAATAAATTGCAGATGTGAAAGTGTGGCAGTAATCCCAGGCTGATGTATCAGTTTATATGAGTCATAGTAACCATGGAGTGCGACTGTGAGAGGAGTTCACATTAAAATTCTGCCATACTCAGGCTTTCCACAAGTCTTACCTGGGGAAGTGGTGGGATGGAGGGGAAGTGAAATAAACTGGTCTGTCTGATGTACTCAATTCAATAGTTTTATGAAATGTTCTAAAAAGTCAGTTCACAACTGATTTTGAAAAAGACAAAACCTATGGACCTGTTCACTAAAATAGTGGTCCAAGTCTTGTGCATAACAATCATCTTCCTCCAAACATAAATTAGCCAATCCACTTGACAAAGGCTGTAAAAGTCACCTGAAGGCTGAGATACTGGCACATTTTACATCATAATATTTCTAGCATTTCAAGCTTCATAGCACACATACCTTATGTTGCCATTTTAACACCAATTTATATCACTTCTAGTTGAATTAGTAAATATTTTAGGATCGGGAACCATCTTTGCTGATATCACAGAGCAGTGCAAAAAGATTCTCAGCTGGTTCCTTTAAGCACAAATGTAATACAAGCAATAGCATCAGGTTTTTATACACTATTAATGGCTATTCATACAAGCAATTCTCCACCTGAAACAAAACCAATCATTTAAACTAAAAAAGAAAAATAACGAAAATAGTAAAACTATATTTAAAATCTTAAGGTTTTTCAGAGCAACTCAACACTTTTATTCCCCAATTCACATTTTTGTGAGCACTTTCAAAACCTCATTTTCAGTAGGTAAATGCAAATTTTTAACAATTTTCTTTTTAGCCTCTTCTTCCTGGATGATAAATCTGGGAATTAATGACTAACTGAAAATATTGCTGTTTTCACAATGGTAAAGGCTTTTACATTTCCTGATTCAAGAGAGGTTGGGAATAATCATTAAACTCTTTTCCTCTTCTCTTGGCAACTGTTCAAGGCCACTGTTACAAAGATACTAGACTACGTGCAGATATGGCTTGGAGCCATATAGCCATTTGAAGTTTCTTGTTAGATCATTTCTCTTATTGGCAGATTGGGATGAATTATTTAAATTATTAACTGACAAAAACAGTTGGCATTTTAAAAAATTATCTTTGACTTGTTAGGGGAATATAACTGAAAGATTGGGTTTTGGCTGCCAATATGCATGTGCAATTGTGCTGTAGAGAGCTCAATTTCCTCCCTAAGCAAGACAGATATTTAAATCAAGAAATCGTACTAGTTTAATTTAACTTTATAAGACTGTCCATTTAAATTTCACCTTCCTATGTCTTATGTATGTCTAAATGAATATACCAGAGGACGGAATCTCTTATTACACATTGCACTGTTGAATTAAAGAAGATATGTCATCTTTCATTAGCTGAGGACTTATGTGACATTTTCAGTGCTATAGTTTACAGGTGTACCACAAAAGTTGCAGTTCATCAGATGGGAGCTTCAGCGCTTTAGGGAGCAAGTTTGATGTCTCATTACTAAGAGACACGGTGACGAAGACAGGAGGTATTAGCAAGGAGATGGACCCAAGTTAACATCATAAACCAGCTTCCAACCTCTTTAGGACTTGGACACAGAAGCCCACAGCTGGCTCCCCCTTCTTTCAGACTTAACCGCAATCATCTGACCGAGGAATCTGGATTCCACACAGGGAGCCAGGGTCCTGAAATTCAGCTGTGATAAGACTGAACGTTGCCAGGCCAAACTCCCTTTATTGTATATGGCTTGAAATTCTTAAAATACAAATTGAGCATTTGCTTAATATTTGGACTCATAGAGAGGGGGTAGTGTAACTACATGTTGAAAACAGTACTCTGAACAGTTGTGTTATTGGGAGGGGGAATAATTATGAGGTGCCATGTGAACAATATGTATATAGGGGACAACTTGGATGACAATGCATCTTAGATGATGTATGATTTAGATGGCATAAAATATGTTAGATGATACAGTGATTCACTAGAAAAGACCACTGGGACTAAATTCTTTTCTCAGCACCAAGTGTTCATAGATATCAGCAAGTCACCTAATCTCTTCATGATTCAAAGTATCCTGTGAAATAGGGTTCATTATACTGACTCCCATCGTAAAGAACTTTGAAATAAGTCAGATGTAGAAAACCTCCACATTCAGTAGCTTTGGATGCTTTTTGCTTCCAGGATTTTGGTCAGTTTTCTGACCTCACTTTTAGTAGACCAGAATATTCTGCAGCAAGGAACTGCACAGTTTCATTAAGCATATTGAAAAGAAACACTTTCTTTTGTTTGGTATGTACGTTTCTCCTGATTTCACTCATGTTCCCTAATTCTCACATTCAAAGAGACAATGGGGTTGATTTTGTTTTTAACAGGGTATACACATGGAGACACATTGTCTCCAAATGTGGGAGCAGATGTTCAGTGGGAAAATCTACTCTTCTGATTCAGGATGAAAGCAGATTATTTCAGTAAATGCGTGAGAAATTTGCTACCATTGAAACCTGTCTCATGGGTCTCAGCTAGGCTCTGTTGTGCATGAGGAAACAGAACTCCTACTGTAATAATAATAGAAAAGAACATTATTAACGTAGTAGACTCCAGAGTGAGGCCTGTATTTTAGTAAGGGTAGGTTTTAGACAGGAAAGGTGTAAATCTCTAATCAAGCCTACAAATACTAGCCCGGAGATCAGATTTCACCCTGGAAAAACACTATGCTAATTTTGCCAGACCTTGGAACACACTGACAGAATGGATTTAGACCCTCATGTACCATAAGATCTACTCTGACAGTCCTTCTGTTCCAAGTTTTCTCTAGATCTTCTGGCTATCCCAGACCCAGAAACAATGATGCAGTCATACTACTTGCAGCAAATTACCCAGGTAACCCCACAGAAGCTGCTAAATACAAAGGAGACAACCCTCAAGACGATGATGTGAGTACCTGCCCTGCAGTACTGCTCATGCCAGAACCAGCAGGATGAAGACCCTGTTGGAACACAAGGTTTCTTTCAGGAGTGGCTGCTTTCACAACAGCTAGCCTTGAAAGGTCGTATGTGCCAAAGCTCCAAACTTTCTATTGACGTTAGGGGAAGGCTTTAAAAATACAGAGACAGATGCACAGGTCTCTGCTGCCAGCTGCAACCTCCAAGATGTATAGCCAAATGTAGATTTAGCATCTGGACTTCCATCTTAGCCAGCATGGTCATTTCCAGCTACTCAAGGTTATACAAGCCTAGAAAACAGACACATCCTACACAGGTTAAAATCCTCTCAGAAAGAGCCCTAGCAAGAACATTGTCAGTTCCTCGGAAGCAAATACAGTCGATTATACAGCATGTGAAAAGTAATGGAAAGGAGCTGGACGTAGGGGAGGGGAGGCTTTGAATGTTTGAAATAACCCAAACCACAGTGGAAATACAGCATATAATACAGATTAGTAATTGGTATCTTAAATTAAAGATGATGAGATTTCATACATGCAAGGACAGTTTTTGTACCTCATCATCGATTTAAAGCATGTACTTTGATATAAAAACACCTTCAGAGGGAAACAGTTTAACAGGTAAGGGAAATCCACTTGATGCATGAAAAGCTTGCTTACTGAGCCATATACAGTGAGAATACAGAAACAGCCAAGGAAAAACACATCCGGCATTCCTCCCTAGGCAGAGCCAGGGTCCAAGGTGCTGCACAGATCCTGCTGTGCTCAGCAACCTGACACAACGCTCGCAGTCACTTGTGCTGCATTACCGGGGACTGCACCGGCTGGTTACATCCACCTACAGCTACTGGAACAAATTAAGTACTACAGTTAAAGAAGAGCTATTATGTTATTAATTGTATCTCCTCAGATACTGGGAAGGCTTTACATTAGTTTGTTTTCTATCTACGTTAAGACCGTGAACAATTACAACCACTGTGTAAAGTCATGGCAAAGTGAGAAGTTAAACTCAATTTCTTAGTTTCTTGAAGCTTGAGATTCTGGCTTCAATTTTAATAACATGAATTTTCATTATTGGTACAGGTACCAATGAAACAGAATAGCGTAGGTAGATCCAAGATCTACTGAAACTGCCGTAGTAAGAAATAGCACTTCTCACAAGCACATTTTTGACATCAAACTACTTACTATGAGTTGCTAATTCGTGAGATAAGTTGGGTTCTTCGTAAGATTTCACTAGCTTCAGTGAAAGCTAATGGTGTTAAGGACTCATGAGGACTTACTCTAACATTTTCAATAAGCAAAATCCAAACATTACAGCTCAATCCTTAAACCTCACTACAGAAAAAAATGAAAAGTAAATCATTAATAAAAAGTAAAAAGCCATTACAACTAGAAAATACATTAAAACTAATTGGAATAAGTTAAAAAAACTCTGTTAACACTTAACATTACACAATATATGAAAGTTATATTTGAAATCTGTTTTTCATCAAGGCTTTTCACATGTTCAACTGAGCATACTTAGAATTGTTTCTGACTTCTGTGCATGTATAATCTTTACCTAGGAATTATAAATAGATTTAACTGAATTGTGTTGAATAAAGGTTTTTAAGTTTTCTAATCTGATTTTTCATGTTTCAAAACTGTACTGGCCAAGAACAAAAATTGTACCTTCTGAAAATCATAGCTTCTGATTTAAGTGCTGAAAATTCCCCTGTATGGAGCTTAAGTATTAAAATCTTCAAACTTCCAATACTGAAAAAAAATAATGCAGTCCAAAACAATCACACAGCCGCAGAGACCATATTGTTATTTGACACAATAATAACAGCAGGAGTGGGGCTGATATTCTGGTGTCAATATCTATACTGGAGACAGCTGCCCAGACTACTTCACAGGCAATGGAAAGAAATAAGAATGTTCAGTGAACAAGTCACATAACCAAGTAAACACCCCTGCCCCCCAACAGATAAATTGCTCTAAAATTGTTTGTATATACAGATCCTAGGTAGCCTTGTTACCATGCCACACTCCTCTGCCTTTCAATATATTTTTTTCCCCCAGAGGAAGCTTGGGAGAATTAAATTGCAGAAAAACCTGCACCAGAAGCCCAGCCCCAGGGCTGTGACTCCCAATGTATAATCCCCTTTACCCAGTTCAGCCCCGATAGCTCATATAGCAGTAGAGCAGGCATCTAGTGTGGGGTCTGGAGAGAGGGGGAATTCACTCTTCTCTTTTCTTGTCTCCCCTACAGGTGTGTCTGGTATTCTGCCAAAATCTGCCAAAGAAATCAAGCACCTGAGCTTAATCAGGTCACAAAAGAGTACTGGAAACAGAGACCTCTGATCTCAGACTATGATCAGAGACTGAAATCACATTGCAGCGGCTCTAGGTCTTTTACATGGTTCCCATCTCTTCTCAGACTGCTTCAGGGGCTGCATCTTTTCTCTCTCCCTCAGGTTTTGATGCAGCACTGTCAGCACCTCTACTGTCTCCTCTCCATACCAAAGTTTGCACGGTTGGACTTGCAGCCTGACAGCAAGACCATAGTAAAAGCTGCCTCTTCCCTGTCCTCAGGTTTTCAATAAACCACACACACACACACATGCACGCACATGCACACACACACACAAAAGGCAGACTTGACACAAGATACTGCTAGGACTGTAAAAACACACAGAGAAGCCTCAGTAACCACACAGTTCAATATAGTAATCAAATCCATCCTAACCCCTCCCACTTACCCGCCTCCCCCTAGTGTCTACCCCTTGACTCTGGGTTACACCCAGTCTTCCAGGGATCCTTCATCCAGAGGACCCGCATGTGTGCAGGCACACCAGTGTGGAGGGTAAGTAGAGGGAGTTACAGCAAACTGCTGGCATCTTGAGCCCTTCACAAGAAGAGTGTGATATTCATGGAGATGCTTCTTCTTCCTCCTCCTTGCAGGGAGGGGAAGGATGTTGATGTTTTCTCACTCCTTTGCCCTGGCTGCTAGCTAGCTTTCCCTCCTGCTAACATTCCTTAGCGTGGCCTAGTCCCTATTTGGACCACCAGCACAGTGAAAGTCACCTTACACTGTTATCCTTCTGGCTTGAGCAGATTTACCAGCCTCTAATACATCTCTCCTAAAGTACAAGGATTTTTTCTCAGTCCATTCTTTTATTTACACCCTATGGCACTGTTGAATTTGCTTTTATACATTTATATATAAAGATTTTTGAAATTAATCATTGTCTCCTCAACTCAAAAATCACCATACAATAGGAAGAAATAGTTCTGTTAATATTTTGGGATTGGAGAAGTACTAAAGAACAAAGTACAAAAGAGTTGTTTTCAGAACAAGAGTGCTTGAAGCACATATTTTTATTTCCTTAAATCATACTGATATTCATAACAATTCTGTTTCTATATACAATGCTTTTCATGGAGTTACCGTACATGTAAGTAATCCTCATAATTCTCAGCTGAACCGGAACCCAACTAAAGTGTGGTAGAATGAAGCCAATAAATCCTAGTAAACTGTATAAATTATTCCTTATAATTTACAATTTGTATGCAGTCAACAAGGAAAATACTTATTTATCAAATTTGATTAGATGCCTCATATCTGTAATTAAAGGTAAGTGTTTTGGATTTTAAATTTTTACTCTTGTTAATTTTAAGAACCATCCATCAAGGAGGATATAACCTGGCCTGTGAACTTTGAATATTCTCCAGGGTCTTCACAGAGATAAGAAACTTCTGCTTGGGATTGTGTATCAGATCATCTCTCCCATCCACCTGCTTCACAGCGCGTGGGTATGCATGTTTAATTTGGGTGTCAAGCTATAATAATTTATTGTGGATTAAACCCAGCAGGCAGCTCAGCCCCACACAGCCAATCTCTCACTCCTCCCACAATGGAACGGGAGAGAAGGGGAAGGGTAACAGTAAGAAAATTCGTGGGCTAAGATACAGACAGTCCGATAGGGAAAGCAAAAGCTGCATGCACAAGCAAAACAAAAGGGGGCACTCATTCACTGCTTCCCATCAGCAGGCAGGTGTTCAGCCATCCCCAGGAAATCAGGGCTTCATCATGTGTAACAGTTACTTGGGAAGACAAACACCATAACTCCAAACATCCCCCCCAGTTTTATTGCTGAGCATGACATCGCATGGTGTGGGATATCCCTCTGGTCAGTTGGGGTCAGCTGTCCCAGCTGTGTTCCCTCCTAGGTTCTTGTGCACCCACAGGCTACTTGCTGGTGGCCCAGCAAGAGAAACAGAAAAGCACCATTCAGCAATGACTAAAACATTCCTGTGTTATCAATGTTGTTTTGATCACAAATCCAAAACTTAGCACCATACGAGCTGCTATGAAGAAAATTAACTCTATCGCAGCCAAGAACGGTGAAGTATCTAATGAAGTTATATTGCCACAGGCTGCCTGGTATTTTACAGGACCTGCAGGAGACCTAGGATCTTCTTGAACAGCCTGCAGAAGCCTGGCTGGATATCCTTGGCATCTCATATGATGCTACATATGTATAATGAGGTAACAAATTTGTTGCAGGCTCTTAATCACTGCAGTTTACAGCACAGCCTTCTATCCTGTTCAGGAGTTGATTCTTAAGAACCACAGAATACACACCTGGGATAAGTGCTCAGGGAAACCAAGGTAAGTCCCACCCTACAACTGGAATAACCTTTTGCCAGACTGGAATTGTAACTGGAACAGTTTATTATAAATAATTGCATGTATTTTATGCCTTGGTTCAAAGAGTGTTAACTTTCAATTGACATTTTTACAAGTGGTTTTAGTTATGAGAGCATTTATGTAAACAGTGACATTAAAAATGTAATGTGAAATTCACTCAGCTTGATGCAAAGCAATTTTAAAAATCCCTCATAATAGCCATTAACTTAGATTTTTAATTGTGCAGAAAGCGTCTTTTCTGCAGAGATAATTATACAGAGTTACTTTGACAAGTACTAATATGACTGAAAGCCAACTCTCAGACCTGCAACCAGATTTTTGCATTGTTCTGATGTACGTCATATCACTGTAGAACTCAGTACAGAATTAGCAGCTTTACTTTGTTATGCTTAGCTCACCATGTCTATATGTGACCTCCTCTGGCCTCCATGGCCATCCTAAGATGATAGAGAGGAGCCTCACAATGCCATCAGCCAGTTCTCTCAGTCCCTCTCACAGCAAGGGTTAACAGCCTCAGGCCCTCTGCAGTCTCTGCAACAACACAAATCCAGGCCTTAATCCCTGGCAAGCAGTAAACTTTCTGTGACAGCATGTCTGGTCAGCAGCTCAGTGCTTCCATTCCTAGCAGAAAGGGATTTCCATCTTGGTGCTAGCACTCTGTTCAGGCTCAGCTCTCTCCTATGTCCTCCTTAACAGAGCCTGTTCTTCTCTATTGACTATTACAACACAGTACCCATCTCTGTAAATTCAGATCTGACATCAGAGAAGCAGCCTTTCTCTTACTCCTGAAAGTCAAAAGCTTCAAGCCTCATCCATCTTGCAGGTCTCCATCCATGAGTCATGCAAACATTGTCTCCGTCTGCCTTTCCTTCTCTACATCACAGAACTTGGGCAAAGTTTCTATGAAGCCCCAGTCAACGCCCTATTTATCCTCCCTAATAGCACAGAAACTGCTCACCTCTCCCCTGTAATATTTCATAGACTGATAGAATCATTTAGGTTGGAAAAGACCGTTAAGATTTTTGAGTCCAATCATTAACCTAGCACTGCCAAATCCACCACTAAATCATGTCCCATCCACACATCTTTTAAATACGTCCAGGGATGGCAACTCAACCACTTCTCCGGGCAGCCTCTTCCAATGCTTGATAACCCTTTCAGTGAAGAAATTTTTCCTACTATCCAACCAAAACCTCCCCTGGTGTAACTTGAGGCTGTTGCCTCTTGTCCTATTACTTGCCACTTGGGAGAAGAGACCAACACCCACCTCACTACAACCTCCTTTCAGGTAGTTGTAGACAGCGATAAGGTCTCCCCTCAGCCTCCTTTTCTCCAGACTAAACAACCCTAGTTCCCTCAGCCGCTCCTCATGAGCCTTGTTCTCTAGACCCCTCACCAGCTTTGTTGCCCTTCTCTGGATACAGTCCAGAATCTCAATGTCTCTCTTATAGTGAGGAGCTCAAAACTGAACACAGTATTCGAGGTGCAGCATCACCATTGCTGAGTACAGGAGGACAATCACTTCCCCAGTCCTTCTGGCCACACTATTCCTGATCCAAGCCAGGATGTTACTGGCCTTCTTGGCCACCTGGGCACGCTGCTGGCTCATATTTAGCCAGCTGTTGCCCAACACCCCCAGGTCCTTTTCCACCAGGCAGCTTTCCAGCTGCTCTTCCCCAAGCTTGTAGCACTGCATGGGGTTGTTGTGACCCAAGTGCAGGACAAATTTTCACCCAGCAACTCAGGGCTTTCATAGAATCATAGAATGGTTTGGGTTGGAAGGGAATCTTAAAGATCATCTAGTTCCAACCCCCCTGCCATGGGCAGAGATACCTTCTGCTAGACCAGGTTGCTCAAAGTTCCACCCAAACCGGCCTTGAACACCTGCAGGGATGGGGCACACACAACTTCTCTGGGCAACCACTTCCAGGGCCTCACTACCCTCATAGTGAAACAGGTCCATGTCCTTCTTATACTAGAACCCCAGAGCTGGACACAGTACTCCAGGTGGAGTCTCCTGAGAGCAGAGGGGCAGAATCACCTCCCTCAACCTGCTGGCCATGCTTCTTCTGATGCAGCTCAGGATGCGTTTGGCTTTCTGGGCTGTGAGTGTCCATTGCTGACTTATGTTGAGTTTCTCATCGACCAACACTCCAAAGTCCTTCTCCACAGGGCTGCTCTCAATCCATTATCCACCCAGCCTGTATTTGTGCTTGGGACTGCCCTGACCCAGGTGCAGAACCTTGCACTTGGCCTTGTTGAACTTCATGAGGTTGGCATGGGCCCACCTCTCAACCTGTCAAGGTCCTTCTGGATGGCATCCCTTCCCTCCAGTGTGTTTACTGCACCACACAGCTTGGTGTCATTCACAAACTTGCTAAGGGTGCATTCAATCCCATTATCCATGTTGCTGACAAAGATGTTAAACACTCCTAGTACCAGCCCCTGAGGAATTCAACTCATCGCTGGTTGCCACTTCGACATCAAGCCATTGACCGCAACTCTTTGAGTGTGGCCGTCTAGCCCATTCCTTATCCATTGAGTGGTCCACCTGTCAAACCCATGTCTCTCCAATTTAGAGACAAGGATGTTGTGCACGACAGTGCTGAATGCTTTGCATAAGTCCAGGTAGATGTCAGTTGCTCTTCCGTTATCCACTAACACTGTAATGCCATCATAGAAGGCCACCAAATTTTCAGGCATGACTTGCCCTTGGTGAAGCCATGTTGGCTGTTACCAATCACCTCCTTATTTTCCCATGTGTCTTAGCGTGGTTTCCGGGAGGATCTGCTTCATGATCTTGCCAGGCACGCAGGTGAGACTGACTGGCCAGTAGTTCCCCAGGACTTCCTTTTTTCCCTTTTTAAAAATGAGGGTTATATTTCCCCTTTTCCAGTCAACAGGAACTTCAGTGGAGTGCCATAACTTCCCAAATATGATGGATAGTGGCTTGGCAACTTCATCTGCCAGTTCTCTCAGGACCCGCAGATGTATCTCACTAAGTGCCATGGACTTGTGCACCTTCAGGTTCCTTAGATGGTCTTGAACCTGGTCTTCTCCTACAGTGGACAATTCTTCATTCTCACAGCCCCTGCCTTTGCCTTCTGCAACTTGGGTAGTGTGGCTAGAGCACTTGCCAGTAAAGACCAAGACAAAAAAGTCAGAATACCTCAGCCTTCTCCATATCCCATGTAACCAGGTCTTCTGTTTCCTTTTGGAAAGGCCCACATTTTCCTTAGTCTTCCTTTTGTCACCAACATACATATAGAAGCCTTTATTGTTGCCCCTGACATCCCTGGTCAGATTTAACTCTGTCTGGGCTTTAGCTCTCCTAACGTGATTCCTGGCTGCTCAGATAATTTTTATGTATTCCTCCCAGGTTACCTGTCCTTGCTTCCACCCTCTGTAGGCTTCCTTTTTGTGTTTGAGATTGCCCAGGAGTTCCTTGTTCATTCATGCAGGCCTCCAGACATTTTTGTCTGACTTCGTTGGGATGCATTGCCATCACTCATTTTCCACAAGCAAGACCACTGCTGCCTCCACCAGACAGTCCTACCTGTCCAGATGCAAAGAGCAGCCACCTCATCAGGAGCTTCATCTGTGCTACAGTCTCTAATGTGCCTCAGTATCATCCCCAGGAACCAAGCCCTGTGGGGCACCAACATCTACACTTCCACATAGCCAAGAGCAGCCTTCAGGCATTGCTCCCTGCTGAAGTCTCCAGGTATCACCAGCCTTCCCACCCAGGCCAAGATTCTCCAGATACTTACCAGCCCCCACCCTGCAGCCCCCTTTTACAGAGCAACCCACCAATCAGACTACAGCTAACAAATCAAAGACCCACCAACCAGGAAAGAGCTAACATAGGCAGTGCCCTGCAGAAGCTTCTGGAAGGTACCAGAAAAACCTGAAAGTGCCTTTGTTAAAAAACAAAAGCTAGACTCAATAAAAAATTACCTGACTAACCACCCACCCTAAAAACAACTGCTAGGAGGTGATGAGGAATAAAAAGGTACTGAAAAATCAAAATAAATTAAAAAAAGCCAAACAACAAACCCCCAGAAAACTACAGCATGGTCAAAGCTCTGCTTTGTTCCAGATTTGTAATTTCTGAAATAATCAGTAGCGCACTCAAGTGTAAGTAAGTTATTGCTTCATTTTGACCTCAGTCCCATGGCTATTGGGTGCTCATTTAATGAGTTTTCATTGACACTAGTTAGAGTAGCCTCATCAGATAGTCCAGTTGGATTAAAGTACTTATAGACATCATTTAATTTAGGCTGTGTTTGTCTTTTACTGAACACATAGCCTGGTATCTTTCTTGTGATTTTATTGGTTTCTATGGTGATAGGAAAATTTGATAGAAATTAGTGACATTTTCTAAGCACATGGATTGGTACTTATTCAATATAACTAATTTTTTACTTTTCTCTGTCATTTTCCTAAAGCTGACTTGAAGCAATATTATTATCAACTCTTTGTGCTGGTTTTGGCTGGGATAGAGTCAATTTTCTTCACAGTAGTTAGCATGGTATTAGTATGCTACTGTGTTTTGGATTTGTGCTGGAAACAGTGTTGATAACACAGGGATCTTTTAGTTATTGAAGAGCAGTGCTTAGACAGAGTCAAGGACTCTTGTGCTCCTCACACTGCCCTGCCAGCGAGTAGGCTGCGGGTGAAGAAGCTGGGAAGGAACACAGCTTCGACAGCTGACTCCAACTGACCAAAGGGATATTGCATACCATACGATGTCATGCTCAGCAGATAAAGCTGGAGGAAGAAGAAGGAAAGGGGGGATGTTTGGAGTTACGGCATTTGTCTTCCCAAGTAACTGTTAAACATGATGGAGCCCTGATTCTGCGACAGTGTGCTTCCCCTTCTCCAGGCACCACCTGATCTTTATCTCCTGTAACCCTGCCCAAGCAATAACCACCTGTGGTGGTCATAATAGGTGCATGTAGTTGTGATGGTGGCACCTGGGGCTCAATGTGGTTTCAGGCAGACAGATAACACCACAATAACCAAGGGCTAACTTGAGCAATGCTGATTCTGTGGTCAATGTGCAAATATGACTATAGGTCAATCATCTTATCCCCATAAATACTGAACAGCCCAAGAGTCCTTTGAGCTCTCCTGTACAGCAGCACGCTGCATGCCAGGATCTCCCCTTGAGTTGGGTTGCCACTCAAGGTTACTACTCCTTGAGGTTGAGAGATTCCTTGCTGCAACAGATCTTTGGTAAGTGACTAATAGCATGCTGAACTTTGAAATCTTAGCTAAGTGATATAAAAGATTGATTGTGCACATATAATCCTTCAGACATAAAATGTTGACCAAGTCTGGGACTAGGACTGGATCCAGCTGCACTTAAACTCCTCTCTGAGAAGGACTTTAGAAAGCAAGGGGGTCCTTTCTGAAACCTTGACTTAACGGGAGGGTCTCCCTGACAGCTCTGTCTGACCCTGCCCTCTATACAGTAAATAACCAAGTGTGCCTTGCCATCTCGAATCTTGTTAAAACATGGTCACATTTACCATCAAACTTTGTTAAATCCGTGTTTTATATCAATAAATGTATTGCTGCTTCTCTCTGCGAGTGAAGTGCATCACTCCATCTGCGACAGCTTCTCTGGAGATGGTTGAACACCTTCCTGCTGATGGGAAGTGGTGAATGAATTCCTTGTTTTGCTTTGCTTGCGTGCATGGCTTTTGCTTTCCCTATTAAACTGTCTTTATCTCAACCCACAAGTTTTCTCACTGTTACTGCTCCCCTTCTCTCCCCCATCCCACCAGGTGTGAGTGAGCAAGCAGCTGGGTGGTGCTTAGTTACTGGCTGGGGTTAAACCATTACATTCTTCTTCAAACAGATTTTAAATATGAAAGACAAAAATCCCAATATTTAAAGCCCTGCTGTGAACAAGCTATGAATATGTTCCACATTTTTTCCACAGAACAGATTAAACAGTAGTCTATTTCTTATATTCACACTTGAACCTGCACTGATTTTAGTTTAAGTAACACTAATTATTCAAGGTTGAAAATTCTTGCTGCAATTTGCCATGAGATTTATCCAGATCAAAGGTTGTAGTAGTCTGTGAAGACATATGTACTCTTTCAGTTTCCTTTGGAATAAAAATATTCAAGACAAACTCTCTCACACTGAAATAATTTGTAATGAAGTACTGCTTTCTGTCTAGACAGCATTGCAGAGTAATTGCCAATCACAGAGTTTCGGAAAAATTGTACTATTTTATAGTTGTCTATAATATTAAGACAACTCTGTATAATTGAAAAGCTAATTCCAATGTAATTTGAATTGTCTATCTGAGCTACAGCTGGGAAAAACTCACTAGTTACAGTGAGCAAAGAATATGATGAATTTTTATCTTCTGTTTTGCTTTCCCCAAGCTGGACCTTCATCTGGAGTCCACAGAAAAAAATTAAAGCAACACACACTTTCTGAAGTTATTTTGACATTTACAGAGAAAGTATGTAAAATATGAAAAAGTTTCCTTTGATTGAAGATATTCAATTTCATTTTAAATTAAATTTTAATTTCCATTTTTCTATGACGTTCTTTTCTCCTCTTGCTTTTAGAGTAGAACTGGTCACTGTGGGTTGGAATTTCACTTATCCAGGTAAATTTTCAGAAATTTGACCAGCGTAGGTTATAGGGCTAGTATCAAGCAAAATGATAAATTCAGTTTTGAGATTGTGCACAAATACAGGCTAGGCAGAGAATGGATCGACAGCAGCCCTGTGGAGAGGGACTTGGGGGTTTTGGAAGATGAGAAGCTCAACATGAGATGGCAATGTGCGCTCACCACCCCAAAGGCCATCCGCATCCTGGGCTGCATCAAAAGAAGCATGGCCAGCAGGTTGAGGGAGCTGATTCTGCCCCTCTACTCTGCTCTCGTGAGACCCCACCTGGAGTGCTGTGTCCAGCTCTGGAGCCCGTAGCATAAGAAGGACATGGACCTGTTGGAGCAGGTCCAGAGGAGGGCCATGAAGATGACCAGAGAGCTAAAGCACCTCTGCTATGAGGACAGGCTGAGAGAGTTGTGGTTGTTCAGCCTGGAGAAGAGAAGGCTCTGGGGAGACCTTAGAGCAGCCTTCCAGTATCTAAAAGGGGCCTCCAAGAAAGCTGGAGAGGGACTTTTTACAAGGGCCTGTAGTGATAGGACAAGGGGTAATGGCTTCAAACTGGAAGAGGGGAGATGTAGATTAGGTCTCAGGAAGAAATTTTTCACTATGAGGGTAGTGAGGCCCTGGAAGTGGTTGCCCAGGGAAGCTGTGGAGGCCCCATCCCTGGAAGTGTTTAAGGCCAGGTTGCATAAGGCTTTGAGCAATCTGGTTTAGTGGGAGGTGTCCTTGCTCATGGCAAGGTGGTTGGAACTAGATGATTTTTCTCATCCCTTCCAACCTAAACTGTTCTATGATTCTATTATTATGATTTGGTCAGACACTAGAAAATACAGAAATACAGAAAGCTGCCGTTTGTTGATGTGATATTGTTAGCCTTGTTTGTGAATAAGGTCTCATGTAAATTGCTGGTGGTGGTGCAGTCTTACTGCTGCTATTACTGAGTCAGTACCTACTGCAACAGAATCTGATTGACATCTTGATAGCAATTTCCTGGTCACCCATGTCAGCAAAGTCTCTAGACCCACATAGCCCTCCATTGTTTCCCAAGTAGCACAAAGAAAAACTATTTCTTATGCTTGCTATCAGGAACCTTGCTGACATTGTCAGCTGCTGAGTGAGTACAGCTACCAGCACCCTTCTACATGTGCAGGATGGGGTGATGCGCTTACCTATGCTATTGTTCGAAAACAAAAATTCAGCCTTCCAAATGATCTCCCCACCGTTTCTGAGTTTAACCTTTCAAGTACTGTATGGGAAACGACCTACCATTTCTAAAACAACTGCCAGCCTTTCTTTCACTGAGTACTTGGAGTGAATTACAACCTAATCGAGTTTTCTGAATCCGAGCATCTTTAGGTAACTGTTTACTGTTTGACCTGCTTTCTCCGGAAGAGTTCAGGTAGGTGTCCTGCATTCACAGAAATGTCTTCTGTCCTTTAGTGTCAAGATATCGAACATTGCCTAAGGTCTCAGTTAAGTTCTGACCTTTCTAATTGTTCATCCAAATTGGATAGTCTATAGCAAAGGTCTACTAAGGTAGACCCACAGGAAATCCTAATCTGTTTTTGTCTGGAAGGACTTTATGAAAGCTGCCAGAGGGAACTATAGACCCCACTGGAATGCATGAAACTTACATGCCATTCACAACTGAAATATAAATCCAGTTTATGCAATAACTTTGTATCTGTAATTCTCTTGAAACAAACTCCTTTTTACCTCTTGCTTCCTCTGTAGTCTAGGAGACTCTCAGTCTCTTTAAAGCTCTAAACTCTCAGGGCAGGGAATGTCTCCAAGTATGATTAGACAAAAATGAAACAGAGATTTCATCATTAATTAAGACTTCTAATCATTACCTTAATTTAAGTAATTATGCATGCACACATACAAAGAATCAGTATTCGTTGGCATGAATGGGATAGCCAAAAACTTCAGCTATTTCAGTATAAAGTGCTACAGAACCCTAAAAATAGTTCTTATTCAAAATTTTAATCCAATTTCCATCTTGTAATGTAAACGTACTGAAACATTCAGTTTGTTAACATTACACTGTCTTTGAAAGTAGTTCTCACTCAGCTAACACCATCTGTTTATACCTAAATATTTTCCTTCTATTCAGCCAAGTTGAAAGTATCAGTAAAAACAGTCTGTGTACAGAAAAGAAATGTGCTGATACACATACATATTAACACAAGAGTCATTTTTAATACTGCTTTACTCTGTAGCCAAATATTGAGCTGTTGCTTTTGAAATTCAGTAGAGGGAAAATTGGAAAAATCTTGTGAACATCTGGAACTGGGATCAAAGCCAAAGGCAGAACTTCCATTTACTTCCACATATAAGCATCAAGAGCCTGATTCAATTCAAAAGAAATGTTTGAGAAAGTAGAGAATAATTACTACCTCATAGACATAACATTCATCTCTTCTGTGATAGCAACACTTAAGTTTCTGAGCTCACCTTCAGCGAACTGAAAAGAAAGAGTCATTTGGTTGGGTTCTTTCTTTTCCTCTTTATCCCAATGCAGTTTTTCATTCTCTGCAATCCTACCTTACTGAAAAAAAAAAACCAAAAAAACCCCAAAAAACCCAGCAAACCCAACCTTCATTCTTTGTAGAACTTTGTATTCTTCTCTTCCATTTAAAATGTACTGTTGCAAGTGATCTCCATTCAAAGTTCATCTTCTGCCACTGACCTCAACTATCTGGTTTTTGGCTAGTCATGACTCTCATGAAGTAACAGACAAAAAGACAACAACCAGAAGGATGTCTCCAGGAAAAGACACACTAAGTATACTGGCATTAAAACCTTCCATTTTTCTTTGGCAGGGGAAGCATTTATAAATTCTTCTTTAAAACAATTTACATCAAGAGTCTTAATATATCACTGAGGGAAGATTCAGAACCTCCCTCTGGAACTATATAGACTCAACTAAATTCTTTTCACATGGCTTTGTTGTCTGTATTGATTTCTGGTCTCAGTTGCATTCAGCCTAGAAGACAAATAGCCTCAGTATCAGCAGCTCTTTACATTAGTTGCACTTTTACAAAGTCTCTTTCTCAGCTGGAACCAGGAAAATTCTTTCACCTGCAGCTCACACGGAGGAACCTATGCAGAAATGGCTAATAGGAAAAAACATAAAAAATTATATCCTGCCTTGTCAAAAAAGTGTGTGTCCTGAGTAGGCAATTTTCAGAGAAATAGTTTAGGATTTACAGGGTAGTTGGTGTTAGACTGCTCCTCTTAAATGTCTTTCTTTTACTCATGTACTGTTGACTTGGCGACACTGAAGTGAAATAACTTGTCCACTGTTGTAGCACTGATCATTACCTTACCAGTTACATTCTATGAAACCAGGATTCTTATACTTTTGCTCCCATAAATTGACTTTTCTATCAGTTTTAGGCTCAGTGCTTTCTACTAACTTCAGTAAGAATATATCCATTCAATTTAATGAGCATTGGATTGTCTTGCTCTTCTATGTACTAAACTTGTATTTCAGCATTGAAAATGCTGACACTGAGGAAAAAATGAACTTTCAGTTTAAAATTAAAAGAACATCATTTGAATATACCATCACTACTCAGAAAATGGATACTTTTGGTCCAGTCTTATGCATGGCTTCCTTTTAGCATCTGTAAATCAGAAAGGTATTTTCAGTGATATGGTTGTGTCATAAAGCAATACTATGTGAGTGACTCAGATTAACTAACTTCTCAGGTTAATATACATTAATTCAGGTGTGTATTAACATGACATTTGTGTACAACAAGATCCAAAAAAATTGTAATGATTTGTATTGTCGGATGAAAATACCTTGGATTCTCTCATTAATTATGATTTTATAAATAGAAAAAAATAGTAGTTCTGTGTGTCTAAAGATGGCATGACTCAATGCTGTACGTTTTTGAGGAAAACAAACCAGAGCTACCAAGTACTTTGGAAATAAATTCACTCTTATGGGGAAAAAAAAATCAAACATATAAACACACATTTGCATCTATGTATGTCTATATGTATACATACATAAACACATCCCAGTGGAACACCTAGCGGGAACATGAAAACTAATACTGACTTTTTGTGATGTTCATTTTCTAGTTTTAATACATAGGAATAAACAGATGGAAGTGTTTCTACTGGGAGTTTAATCTGCTGATAGCAAGGGCTATGAAAAAGTGTATGGCAGTTTCCTGGTTTCCAGCTGATAACCAGATGACTCTTTTTTCAGATGCATACAATGAGCTTCAAGAGGCAAAGTTATCAAATAAAAAAATAAGCTGCAAAGTGACAGGACATAGAAAACGTGACTGTTCTCAACAGTGCATTGGTATTTATTAACTGACTCACCAAATATGCAGCAACAATTTATCAAATGGTTTGGAGACCAGAATGATTTCTAGGCAATGCTTTGGTTTGAAAACCAATTTTCTTCCCCGAAACGTTATTTTTGAAGTGTCACTCTGAATTCCTGTATCACTGCTTGCAGATATTTTAAAATACATTTCTGTGTTACCAGAAACTAAAGGGGCAATATAGCCAAAAATGGAGCTTGACATCTGCCATTTATAAGCAGAGATACTGAGACAGAGCTCTTTGTCCATATGGCAGTTAAAACCCAAAACAAGAAAAGAAAGTAACCCAGCGTTGACCTAAGACATTAAAGGGATAAAACCAGGCTCACTAGAGATAAACCTGGGGGTGGCACGCTGATGTTTGAGGGACAGTGGGCTAGCGAGGTCCTTCAGTCTGCCATCTCAGTGGAGGTAGGGGATGGAGATCCATGCAGCAGCAAAGACACAAGGGTTATTGATGTGTTAGAAACCACAAAAGCACCTGAAAATGATCAGGTAGGAATTAGGGCTTCTACCCCCAAAGAGGTGGTGGGATCAATCGCCCAACTGAAGTGCGTCTACAACAATGCACACAGCATGGGCAACAAACAGTAGGAGCTGGAAGTCATTGTGCAGCAGGAAAACTATGTGATATAGTTGCCATCATGGAAACATCGGGGGATGACCCACACAACTGGAGTGCATACAATAAAAAAGGCTTCTGTAAATATGTTAACAACAAAAGGAGGGCTAAGGAGAATCTCTACCTTTTATTGGATGAGGGGAGAAACATAGTGAGAAAGAATGAGGAAAAGGCTGAGGTACTTAATGACATCTTTGCCTCAGTCTTTAATAGTAAGATCAATTGTTGTCCGGGTTCTCAACCCCCTGAGCTGGAAGACAGGGACGGGGAGCAGAATGGAGCCCCCATAATGTAAGGGGAAATAGTTAACGACCTGCTCCACCACTTAGACACACACAAGTCTATAGGGCTGGATGGGATCCACCCAAGGGTACTGAGGGAGCTGGCAGAAGTGCTCACCAAGCCACTTTGCATCATTTATCAGCAGTTCTGGCTAACCAGGGAGGTCCCAGTTGACTGGAAGTTAGCAAATGTGATTCCCATCCACATGAAGGACTGGAAGGAGGATCCGGGGAACTACAGGCCTGTCAGTCTGACCTCGGTGTTGGGGAAGGTTATGAAGCAGCTCATCTTGAGTGCCATCATGTGGCACATACAGGACAATCAGGTGATCAGGCACAGTCAGCATGTTTATGAAAGACAGGTCCTGCTTGACTAACCTGATCTCCTTCTATGACAAGGTGACCCACTTGGTGGATGAGGGAAAGGCTGGGAATGTTGTTTGCCTGGACTTTAGTAAAGCCTTCAACACTGTTTCCCACAGCATTCTCCTGGAGAAACTGGCTGCTCATGGCTTGGACAGGTATAATCTGCACCGGGTAAAAACCTGGTTGGATGGCTGGGCCCTAAGAGTTGTTGGGAATGGAGTTAGATCCCATTGGCAGAGAAGTGGTGTTCCCCAGGGCTCAGTATTCGGACCACTTCAGTTTAAAATCTTTATATTTTTATAGATGTGGTGCTTAGGGACATGGTTTATTGGTGGACTTGGTAGTGCTAGGTTAACAGTGGACTTGATGATCTTAAAGGTCTTTTCCAACTGAAATGATTCTATGATTCTGTGTTTTTAATAAGCAGTGCTGCATCACAAATGTCAGATCACATTTTGTGTGAAGCCTGCTATTAAGAAAAATCTATTTGTAGTTGCAAATCTCTTCAGTCAGCTTATGTTTATGAATAACTTAAAATACATTAAGAGAAAAACTGTGTAATTAGAATTTGTGGAAATAACTTTGAAGAGAAAACCAGTTACTTTAGATGTTACTGGAAAGAAGAGATGTGCATTTTGTAAAACCGCTGTTCCCAGGGATGTACAGATGACACAGACCTTTCACTGAACCACTTGTACGTTTCTTTACATTTTAAATAGCTTAGAAAATCTAGTTTTCAAAGAAATTACAACTGTTTTAAAGCAGCCTATGATGAAATACTTCATTGTCACAAGGATTCATTCTTTGTAAAAAATAAGATTTCTGATAAAGGTTTTCAGTTTAGCATTCACACTGGTATTCTAAAGAAAGCTGCTATCAGTTGTACCTTACATGAATTTACACGAATCTTTGAAACACAGAGACATTGGAGGGCTTTCTTTGGGATGACTGGATCAAGGCTGTTCTTAGAAATGGGGGGATGGGGTGTTTCTCTTTTTTCATTGCATTTTAAATAAACGCTAATTTGACAGAACTTTTTGTGAATGAATTCTTTATTATTGCATTTTATGGTTTTTATTTTATTTCTCAGCAAATACTGATGATTTCCAAACAAGCAATAAAAAGTAGCCATCTGGTATATTTACAAAAAATCATGTTAGTAGAATAACCATCCCCTTCAAAATGTCAAAACTGAGGAGGTTAAAATAATAATGTTTTCTCTAAAAAAAAAATAAAAATAAAAATAAAATTGGTTAGGGAACGTATGAAATTTCCATACTACATCCAAGTGGGGAATGGGAATTTTTGCAAACTGTTAATTTTACTGGACAGAACAAAAAATAGACTTGACTAATGGAGTTGTATAACCAAATAAATGCAAAAGAGTTATGTTACATTAGTTAGTTAAAATTTCAGTAGTAATTCAGAACGTTGTTAAGCCACAAACTAGTTTGTAGCGCTTGAAGGCCAAATTAGCTATTCACATTTTATATTTTTAGATGAAGGTGTAGAGTATCTCCTACAGTATTAATATTTTTCAAAAAGCTTAAGTCACTAAATTTCTAATGAGGTCATAAGTTGTATATTGTCTTTGGTTGCTCAGAGAAAGCCACTATTACAAGTGAACTCCTGTACTAGTTAGTACCTTTGGCATTGGTCTGTTATGATGGAGACTCAGAAGTTCACATACAGCTACTAATATGACATATTAATCTCCCTCTGTCTTGGTAACAAAGAAGACTAGAAGAAAAAATACATATTTATAGCAATGCACACAAGGACTCCTGAGTCTTGTAGAGGCGTCACACATTTCAGAGCCAGGATCCCTATCATTGTAAAACAAAAAGAAAAAACTGAGGTGTCCTATGAGACTCAGAAGGTCTGTTGAGAAAGCTGTTTTTAGACTGGAGGTACAGAAGCAGAGTATATCTCCCACATATGTTCTTGTTCTCTTAGACCCACAAAGGTAATGCATTGTACATCTCCTTGAGCTGTTAAACAATTCAGGGTATTCAATATTTTTGAACAATATAATGAGGAGAAAATTCATGTTTTTCTACTTGAAGAATAATTGGTCATTAGACTCCTCCCAGTAATCCAGCTAGCCAATGTGTACAAGGCTGCACAAGCGAAGAAACTTTCTTGCCCTAGAAAGTGATCATCTTGTGATATGAAGCATGAACTGTCATTAGACTTTATCTAATTTGCCTAACTGTGATGTTAGACATACTTCAAGTCCTGCTAGACTCAGTGATCTCTTGAAGAATGAATTAGTCATTCACAGGCTGGTTTATATACTACAGGAGGTAAATTTCCTTATCCTCCACCCCCACCGGCCGAAATTACTGTCCATGTTTTTAAACAGCCTTTGTTCTTTTATGCTGCATCAGGGTATAAAGGATGTACCAAAACCAGTCACTATAAACTTAGTAATTCTGCACATCTAAGTCAGCTCTTCTTGATTTTTTATTTTTGTGCTACTGAGTGACTCTAAATTTTATCTACCTTTAGATACAAAATTACTTCCATTTCTGTGCTCTGAGCCATGTCACATTCTCAAATTGATCCTTCTTAAAAGTCAGGGACTAATTAGGTAGGGTACTGAACAACTAAGTGTCTTCTGGAAGAAAATACAAGGTAGTTATGTATATGTTGCTTTCTAAATGTATGTAAGCATCTAAAATTTTGACAGCTATTGTATCCTGCACATTTTTATTGAATTATTCACAATTACCCTTTTGTCTTTTTTTTTTTTCTTTGAAGCTCTCTATGCATTCAAAACTCAGAACATCTGAAAAGTTTAGAACACTATTGTAAAAGTACACTGGCTCTATACTGACCCAACTGGAGGTTCATCTGCCACTACAGAATATATATTCCTGTCTCTACGTTCATCTTAATGTTTTAATAATACAACAAAATTTTGAAAATAGAGATAGCATGCTCATAGACATCTCTTCCACTTTTTAATCTAATTATCACTTAAATAATAACGTGATGTCAGCCACAGTTCCTAAGAAGACCAAGTAAAGGCACGTCTTACACAGACATCTACTATGGTTGCTTGCACATAATTCCCCACATTTCACAGTTCTTTGTCATGTCAGTGCTAAAACCCGTGTGTCTATCATACTGTTTTCTTTAAGTATCCAATCTATTAGGGATTGAGACCTTCTAAACCTACCACAAAGAGAGGTGTGCCACTGATTCATACTTCCAAGATCACTCCCTTATCATCTTCATTGACTATACAGATAACAGAGGTTTCTATGTTAGTTTCCTAAAATAGACTAAGCCAATAAAATCTTTAAAATAATTGCCAAAACATTAGAGTGGGAATTGGGAAACTTTAGAACTCCTGGCCTGCCTTCTGACCCTAGATAATTCTGTTTCCTCTGCAAAAGCACTAGAAATGCAGATATATTCCCAGGCAAAAAGTCTATCAGTTAGAAGTCCTATTAAAAAGTTAAGAATTTTAGAAAAGTTTTTGCAATAATAAAAGCATAACTAGATACATTGTACAAATTTTCCAAAGCATTTAATGCTAACCTAATTCTGTTGCCACTGACCATAGGAGTAAGGTTATGCCATAACTGAGTGCTCCTTAAAAAAAAAAAAATAAAAAAGGCTTAAGTGCAAGCAACATTCTTTGTCTTTCTGACGAGCTGGAGACTATTAAAGAGGCATAGATTTTCTGCAGAGAAGTACATTCTACACATTCAGTTCTTAGCCTACTCTGTGTATAATCAGATTTCTTTTTCCTTGAATCAAGGAAGGTTCATGAGAACAAATTTAGTCAAGGACATACCTTATAATACTGGAAAGCAGAAAAAGTTACAGGGGTTGGACTTTTAGCTGAGGTTAAACGCACTCTTAAGGTAAAAAGATCTGTATTATTTTACATCAGCTGGTGATCTAGAGCCTTCTTTTTAATATTTATCCATATCAATAGTACTTCTTCCTTCTGAACTTTTATAAGAATTAAGTAAAATTCTGAGTCTTACAAGAGCATATTTCCAAAGTCTGAGATGATTTCCAGCAGTTTGTTCAGTTATTCCAAAGCATCCCCCTGAAGTATTGCAGTCATCATATCATTTACACACTTAATTAGTCAACAAGCATCTTTTTAAATAGGAACTTGTCCTATACCCTCTATGCTTTACTTGCAATTCAAAGGGAAGATGGAAATATGCAGTTATTATGGAAAGTGTGCAAGGATAAAGCAATCTAAATTAAGATTTACTTTACATCGATCTGATCTTTCTAAGTTACTGAAGGTCTATCTGAAAGCACCTGACAACCCAGATGGGATATAAGTATAAAAGAACCAGGCATCTAGCCCTTTCTCAGCTTAGAGTAGTGCCAGAAAAGAAAAAAATTACAGCAGCTATCATATTTATTAAGTCATCAGCTCGTAGTATCCAAGACAGTATGACACAATTTTCTTCTATATCTTCTATATATAGAAAAGAAAGAAAATAACTACAGCATTTACAAGGCACAAATTTTCACAAAAGGACAGTTTTTCCCTTCAAATAGGACAGGCCTTAATATATGAAATAAAGAGGTTGAAGTTCATCTGCTTCAGCAACGTACAAGTACACTGTGAGGTGCAGACCCTGGGCCTGAAACTCTGCCAAAACAAAATGATAGAAATTTCAAGAGAAGACAACTACTTAGCATCATTTACATACAAGGGTATGCTCTGGAGAGTCGCAAGCCAGACGTCTTTACTGCAGGAAAGTGTGACCATCCTCAGGACGTTAGAATGGGCCCTTCATGGAGCCTGTGCAGACTTACCAAGGGTACACCAATATATGCTCCAGCCGAAACAAGCATCAGAAGCTCATCCAGGCTTCTCTGCAGCACAGACGCTCCGAATCCAAACACAACATGGCTAATAGCCAGCAGGGGGGAAGGAAAACCAAAATTCCCGTGGATCTCAGGTCTTTGTTTCCTATCCCACTATTCAGTTGCAACACACACATTTCAAGTAACAGCTTAAAAATGACTGATGAGGCTAAGGCCCGTAATAAAAAGCGCATAAAATATTTAACTTGTATCAGTGGAGATTCAACACAAAATCACCTGAGGATCTGGACTGAAGTGCTCCCCACCCCCAAATCCTATAAGAAACCTTTAACAGAGCAGGCACTTTAACCTAGCTTTGGCTTCAAATCTTTTTGTTCAACAAGTGAAATTACACATCTTAATTTTTAAGTTGCAATTCAGCTTTTGTAATTGAAACAGTAACAGCAAGAGTAGAGTGGTAGATGAGGGCAATTTTTGACATGAAATTGGTTTAATATCAGCTTTCTTAAGCAACTTGAATTTTGAATATTCGGCATATAAGTAATCAGTGTTGCTGTTAATTTTTCAGAGATAAGTCGTTTCTGTAGCAGAGGAACAATGCACCATCTGTGTATAAGCTTGACATTAATTGCTAGTACAACGAACATTAAAGTTGATTATCCAGACTTACAAATTGTAATAAATACAAGTAAAATTGAAGACAGCCTTTCCCACCCTCCCCCAGTAAAACACAGAATATTTAATACAGAACAAAACATTCTTTTTTAAACACAATTGATCATAAGTATCTTGAAGAAATTCAGTTTGTCATTAGTCCATATAATCCCTCCCTGGTTATAGCAAATGATCATGACAGGATTTGAAGGGCAGTGGATTTTGTTTCAGACTGTGAGAAATCAAAGGCAGAATAAAAATCCTTTTAACAAACAAGAAATTTTGAAGGTGTTTAACAACCACCACAAGATTTTTGAGTTTTCAAATCTAACCCTATTATTTTTCTAGAGTGATAAAAAACAATAATGAAATTTTTGTACTCTCGGGCTTTGTTTATTCTAGTCAAGTATACATGGCCAGGTCCTAGCGTTAAGTGATGGCATATGATCATCCATACTGCCTAACTGTTGGCCTGCTCTTTGGCAGGAGAGCACACCAAATTAGCACTTTCCCAGACAACACCTGTATGCAGACTGGGGAACTGCATGGGCCAGGGACTGTGGTCAGCAAGTTTGCAATCAGACTCCTCAAACCCATCACTACTCAAAGTGGCTCGCTGGCATCAAGGTCAGTCTCAGTTAAAGCAGGGAAACAGGAACTGAGCTGAACAAGGAGGAGAGAAACCTTTTTTTAATGTAAGTAGATGAAGATAGTTTCTTCTTTTTCTATGTCTGCAACAGACATTTGTATCTCCTGTCTGGTTTTATATGCTCTCAACAAATGTTTACATCAGGAACATTTAGAGTTAACTTAGTCCAAGCTGATTTAAGATGCCTGGTTAACCCCAATGCACTTCTTCTTCAAAGGCATGCCAAATCTGTAAACCAAGGCTCTGGAATATTTTAGTATCACAAAGGGCTACAGCTTCTTATTATTCAATACATCCAAAGGGTAGCAACATTTAAGCTGCATGCACCAGGTGAAGAGGTGGTGCCACTGGGGCTAAAGGGGGCAGACGCATCCCCCAGTGACTGCTGTTGACATGGAAAGGTCTTTGGCATGCAGTAAGATAGAAGGGTGCACACATGAACCTCAGGGAATGCAGTGTGGAAAGGGTAAATACAAAAACGGTAGCATGCCACTTGCTGTCAGGGCCAGAAAATTAATTCTAGCCAGCTTCATTTACTAACAGGATTGTAGCCTCAGTAAAGTAGAAAACGATTGAAAAAGCTGACTGAACAACTAGAAGTACTGAATCAAAAGAAGTATGAAGTCCACCTCAAAATTAAAGCCCCTAAATACTATTAAACTATCAGGTATTATGGTAGTCAAATTTGGATTATATGATTTTGTCACTGTCATTAATATTCAACACATTTCATTTATCATTTATCATTAGTGATATTCAAATATGGATAGAAATATTTCATACTAATGTCTGTGTGGTAAATATTTTCCATTGACATTGGAAAACAGGGCTGAGAAATTTTTGAGTAAAGCTTAGGAAAATATCCACTGAAAAAATGGACTTTTCTTTTGCTAATGTCTGTAGATTCAAGCAGTCTATTTTTACCTATGCGAGCATCTAGAAAAATGAGATACAATTTAGCATCCTCACATATTTGAACAGGACATTGTAGATGGCTTATAATGTCAAAAAGAGTTATAGCATAAGGGAAAGATTTTCAGAGGCACAATGGGCATTAGATGACTAATTATCCTCATCACACCTCCAGCACTCAGTACTAACTTGTCTTCCCAAGCCTACCCAAATCAGAGCCCATTTTTGTTATTTAGGGTCTGCGGTTTGTGTCAGTGACAGGCCACTTAACAAACGTTTGCTGGATCAGTTTAATTCTCAAATACAGCATAAGTACTAGTTTCTCTGAGTAATGGTCTCTGTCAAGTATTGAAAATACAGGTGAGCTAAAGTCAGCAATCCCACCACACCTAGGCTATAAAAGCTAAGATACTTGACCAAGCAAAGTCATACAGAAAGGCTGAACCTTTGAACTACCTGCTTCTCTGAAAGAAAACAGCAAATGAGCTTAAAGAGTGGGGGGGAAATCTTTGTGATGTATCCTTACAGTAAAAAAAAGTTAGCACGGCTCTCCGTTTACTCTTCCCCTAAGCAGTCTCCCTGCACCGCTCAAGGACAGGAGCGCACACGACGACTCTGTGGGTACGCTGCCAGGCTGCCACAAAGCCATGATTCCCCAGCTGCCCCGAGCAAAAAGCCTGTGGGAACATGCTGTGGCTCTCTGTGGCGCTGCATGCAAACTCCCCTTCCTTCAGAAATCACTGGCTGTAGCTGGGTCACTGTCATGTTGTCAGTAAGGAATAACATTCAGAAATCCATTCCTATGAGTTCCTTCAACAAGGTCTTTCCTTTGCCTCTAACAATTTCCTGCTTAGTATTTTTGCATAGTTTTTGTCCGCAAATGGAGAGCTGCTCTCATGTTTCACTCATTAGTAAGTCATCACACTCTCAATCTTATGAGCAGTTTAGGAAGCAGTTTCAGGTGTATTTTTGTTCCCTTTTTTATTGCCTCCTCCAGTGTGAGGGTGAGGCACTGCACTGAGACTGTACTTTATTTGAGATCAGTTGTAAGGATAAGGGGGCTGTGCAGTACTAATTCAGAAAAATTTCCAATCACAATATTGTCAATATTGTCAATACTCTCAGCAAAAATAAAAAATTAGAAAATAGAAATAACTAACATGTTCTTCCAGTGTGTTCATATTATCTATTTTTAGTCTCCAAGTAGAATCAGTGTTTATTTTAGCTCACTCCTCACTCTTTTTCTGTTACTATTTCCTGGAAGGTTCCAGATAGTAAATTTAAAAATCATCTGGTATTACTACACTTTCTGCCTCGGTGATATGACATAACATCCTTCCCAGAACTCAAAACATGATTTCTTCAGCTAAGAATAATATCATGTTTCCTTCGTATTTGTGGCCATAGGGTTGTTTAATAGGAGTGCACTTGAATTAATAGGCAATTTCATCCACTGTAAAACGTTACCAATAAATGGATTGTCTTGTAACAGACATAGCCTGAAGTGTGTACATGAGGTATGATTTCTGTATACTGCCACTCAAACATCAGTGTCTATTTTTAAAATATCTGTGTGGCATGGGTTATTATTGTAATAATTTCTTCTTTAGCTATATTTAGCAAGAGTTAAAGGCAACATGGGTGTCTCCTCTCTAGCACACCTAGACAACCACCCATTGATTTATGCATTGTGTCTTTAGATTTAGTTCAAAATAAAAGTGTGTTTGAACTAATAATTTATTTCTCCAGGTGTTAAAAATCAACAGTAAATCAAAATTCACCAAAACCTCAAATCTCTTCACATTACTGACTACATTTAGGAGATGATGTATGATTTCCAAGCTTCGGAAACAATACTTTTATGAGAAAAGGATTGGGTCCTGCTGCAGTATGCGAAAAATACTGACTTTGTTTTTAAGTAAGCTCTTGTGCTAATAAAAACTAATAGATCAAAGACAAATGATTCAGAAATTATTCATCCTGTCACAGCATAAACTTGTTATAATGCAACATATTACCTAACTGTAGCAAAGCTTTCTGTTTTAATTGGAACTTGAATCACCTTGACCTTTCCTAGCACAGAACAGAATGCCCCTCTGAACCAACAGCAGCATCTGCATCCTCATTCCATTTTAATCAGAGCTCAATTTGGATTTCTATGTCTCGGCAATCAGTGCATTGCAGAGCAAGGAAACTGCAGAAATAAATGAGATGTTGCCTTGTTCCAGCTGATTAAAACATGATTCAAGGTGACTTTTAGGTGACACTACAAGTTGTCAGAACAGCAGTGTACTTTACTTTATGAAGGAAAAAAAAAATGTGTGAGGGATGTTTATTTCCCCTATCTGAGATAAGTGACAGAATTGAAATGAGAGCACTGGTGTGTCCATGAAAATATATCAGTGTTTAAAGAATCCTATTATTAGACACAGTGGAAACTACATCTTGGATAAGCCTCCCATACTGTGGGTAATTATCACAAGGCAGAATGCTAATTGCTTTTCGATCTGCTCTGTGCCTCCGATGAGTCTTGTTGAGGGCTACTGGGGCTGTACCAGACACTAGCACTTAATGAGACAAAGTTTATCGGAGCACAGCATCAGCTATTACTAAGTGAAGAACAGGAAAAACATGCCTTAAAATGAAAAGAGGAAAAAAAAAGAGAGAAAACTATGGAACAAGAAGAATGAAACTAAAAATTATTTTCCTTGTACTTTCTTTTCACGTGCTAAATAACTGTGTCTTCATCACACTAAAAATGGTAAAAACGTGCATGTTATGGCTTGGTTACCTGGAAAGGTGAGCACTTGTTCTGTGTTCAAAAATTTGTGATTTGTTCTTCTATTTACAAGAGGGAAGTCCATCCATCAGCTAAGAATTCATAAAGATTTTTTTGGTTTTTTGACAGTTCTGACTATTCTGGTTAATAACTATCCAGGGTAGGAGTCTACGCATTTTTTCACTTTCTTGTGAAAAGTGAAAATAAAAAATAAAAAAAAATTGGAAACTATCTTCTGAATAATCTACCGTGTCTTCCATGGCAGATTTTAGCTTACACCCTGAGACTCCAGAAAATATGTGGGATGGGAAATGTACATTTCACAGAAAGCCTAATACGATAAAAGTGACCTTTCTGAAGAAAAACAGGAACATTCCCACATTTCTCCATTTTACAGTATTTGCTTTCTTATCATTAGTTCTTTTCCATATAAAACCATCAATCATGAACTCAAAGAACAATGTAGGCAACTTCCACAGAAAGTATTCCAAGTAACATTAAAACACAGTAAGACTGCTTTAAAGACACAACAGTGAAGTCACCCAATTTTTACTGAAAGTCTGCAGGAGAGGGAGAAAGAACACAGAGGTCAGTGCTTCCACTCCTATATTAAATGCAGCAGCATTCTCCCCTATAAAACAAAGCTAATGCCTCTGCAGAAAGGCAATGACCACAAAATCATGGCTGCACCATAAGTTACTTATTGCACTGATACATACTTTGCTTTGCTTCTTTTTCTAATCTTTGATTTAGACAGGGTAAGAAGAAACAATTATAGTGAGGAAGCAGAGAAAGGAGTCTTTGACTTTTGTTCTGCAAAAACCTGTCAGTTCTCTGTGCTGACAGTTTCGAGTGCGGAGGTCAAAAGAGCAACAACAGAGAACACAAGTAAGACCACTAAGGACCTCAACAGCAGTAACACTAAATATGAGTCACAACAGCTGTGAAGATGAAAGCAAACCTGAGTGAGCAGATTGTATCACAAAACTTGAATGCAGATGTCAATACTTCTGCATGCTTGTGTGCGTGTGTGTGTTCACTCACCTTTAAATGAAAATACTCTGCCATTCTGAAGTTATCATTTAAAACAGTAAGACAAACTACCCCATAACAATGATTCTAAATCTACTGCCCGTAAAGTCTTTAAGTCCTAGTGGTTCACACAAGCTGATGAAGGAAAGCTAACTATTGTCAGTAGGCTGCTTTGAGCCTACAGCTCTCTGGATTTCAGAGGAAAAACTTTTAAGGGTCTAATCCATAAGAAACAGAAAAGTAAATCACAGAACCCACTGATTTACATCTAGAAAATAAACATTAAACTCCTCATCTGGTTTGAATACTTGTTTCTCTTGTAATCGTAACTGTAATTACATGATATTATAGGCTCTAACCTCTGCTTCTCATAATAGGTGCAAACTTTATTTCTAATAAGTATTTTTAACACCTGAATCATTGTATTAACCTTGCATTGCTCCATCTCTAGGGCAATCTCATCCTTCCACAAAAAAGGTGACCTACTTCTGAGATGAGGTCTAACAATTGGGTTGTTCAGTGACAATACTGCTTTTCTTTTCTTTCGCTTTTCCTTAGAATAGTCTATTTGCCTTAAAAATCCCTTGCCCTCATTCTCTAACTCTTTTGATCCAAGTAAACTTTTGACAGGTTGTCTTAATATCAAGTATTACGGCAAATAAGATAAATATGCCTCAGCAGCGACAATAACATTATTCTCTAAATTCTCAATACAATCAGTCAACAAAAATGTTTCATTTCATACATCATTACCACTTCTATAGGAACCACAGAAGATACTGTGAATGAATTCTAAAGTGAAAATTTCATAGTAGTAGGGGATGCATGATGCATGTATACGATTACCTTTCACCAATTCTTTCCACCTCTCATCATTGTGATCCATACAATGCCTCCCCTTAGGGATAAAACTTCAGAATGAAAACTACAGAAATCCCACAGAAAGGAGAAAGAAAGCATTTAGAGAGAAAAGATGGCTACATGGTAGATCTTTGCGCACTGTGTGGACAAACTCAAACTCATGCGTTCATGACAGGAATTGGGTAAAACAACATTTGAACATTGTTTAAAAAAAAAAAAGAGAGAAAAATAAAAAGGCAAGCTTCCTCTACTTGATACAAACACTACAATAAGCATATGACTTCATCCAAAGCATTATCTACCTGCTCAGTCATTTTCTTCCCCAATTTTATTCTTTTATGGAATGGAAAATAACAGCAGTATGGCTAAAAGGCAACAGAGACCTTTGAAGACAGGTACCGTGGTGCAACAAGAAACTGTGAAGTTTAGAAAGTCTCTCACCAAGGAATTAATCTCAGTCTAATGGGAGCTGTTTCCACCTGCTTACTCTCTAGTTGGTGCTAACCATGGCCCCAGGCAGAGACATGATGAGTCTGCTCAAAATGGAAACATCAAGTCAGAAGAAAAAGGCACTTTTCTCCATCCATCCTGTGTTCCTCCCTTATTTTCCAAGCAAAATATTAAACAGAAGTGATATTTTTTTGATATCAGGAGTGTTATTTTTTGATATTAGGAAAAATATCAATTCTGCTGAATTCTGAAGGCATATTTTCTTTTATCAGACCCGTGTACATATTTGTCTTGGAGATACTGAGTCACTCATATTAGCGCCTAGGAATTATAGCAGGGTTTTGGTGCTTTTATTTTTTGACTTTTTTTTTTTTTAATATGTAGATAATTTTGTGATCATGCTATTCTTTTTGGTAGTTATGGTAGCAGCTCCGGCTTGTGTTGTGGACTACTGTCCAAATGCTATGGGTTAACCCTGGCAGGCAGCTCAGCCCCACCCAGCTGCTCGCTCACTTTACCCCAGTGGGAAGGGGGAGAGAATGGGAAGGGGAAAAATGAGAAGACTCCTGGGTTGAGATAAAGACAGCTTGATAGAGAAAGCCGAAGCTCCACATATAAGCAAAACATATGCACTACATATTATGTGTGTTTCTTTATCCTACATAAACCACAAGTGGAGTAGTGCAGTAACAATATGAGTCTAGCAGTTGTTTTCCTCCTTGTACTCCATAAAGTAGGGTTTAAATACTGTGCACCCTTGCTCAGGATCTCCCTCGGGGGATTTCAGACAAAGTTTCTATCACATAAAGCGCTTACAGTGTGCTGCAGTGGCTGTTGTTACTACAGTGTAAAGATCACAGCATGAGAAAGTGAATGAACTCCAGGAAACACTAAGAGAATTTTTTTAATGCAACAAAACATTATGTCCCTTATTGCCCACTATTTATTAACCACTGGCACAATTGATAAACAGCCAGAATGTATTTTCCATCATCAAAATGTGTGTACTTAAGATCAGCTACTTTAATCAAAGCTTTCTGTATTGCATCAGGACAAAGGTCTGTCGAGATGAGAACTGCAGTAGAAATGGATTTTTAGGGAAACAGTACAGCAAGCAGAGCAAGCAAAACCATTTTCCCCTTCTGTTTCTACCACAGATCCCTTCCTTCCTCTTTTCCATACATTTCCATCCAGAAAAACTTCCAAAATAGATATCTGTTAGAATTCTCACGTTAGCCTGCATCATGCAGAAGGTAGGAATCAAAACTCTCACTGGCCCCTTCTGATCTATGAATATGAAACTTACATGAATTTACCTTGAAGAGATTGCTTGAATAACTAGTATTCTCCCTTTTAAAAGGTATTTGGCAATGCTAGCAAAGGTGACTATAAACACATGAGGGATATTAGTAAGGTAATACAATTTTTCTAGTTATGCTTCTGTTGTTTTTTAAGCACCTAAAACAAGGTAGAAAGACATCATACACAAACTATATGAGGGGGAGAGGGAAGACAAGACTGCAATGGCTGAAATTTTGTGATATCCGTGTGAATTTGAATTGTCCCTCACTATCAGCTATGAAGAAATCAGATGTTTGGAATGGATTTGAAGACTTTGGCAACTCTAGGGGAAAAAAAAATTAGTAATTAGTTTACGTATTTTACTGAAAACACTCCAAGAATACACCAAAAGTTTGCCCAGTTTTTCTTTTTGGTCGTCTGCTAAATATGATACATTATTATGTCCCTTTGCTTAATGAAGCCAGTGTTTTGAAGAACTACAGAGATTGAACTCTGTTACTGTGACCAGATCTACCAAATTCAAGTCATGCAAACTCTGTATGCAAGGGGACACACAGCCCACTGCACCAAATTAGAGTAGTAGTTCAGCGTATTTAAAGAGAAACACTCTTCTGCGGCATGTCAAAAGATGACCCAGCACCCAGGACTTTATATCCCTAAGTAATATTGCGGAATTCTCTTGTCCATGAAGGTATAACTTCTCAAGTTCCCATACAAGCATTTATTCTGCATTTTTAAAAACATTTTAAGTGTGACAAAGTAACAGCTAATATGGACAAGCATAAGCAATTATCAAGGTTAAAAGATAAGAAAAGTTAAGAGAAAAGTAAGTTAGCACATCTTTGAACTTTATATGTCATGAAATCGTTGCTTCTTTCAGAAATGATAACATTTTGAAATAGAAGATTGCATCTCTTTTTACATTTTGCTTTTTTAATTCTCTCCAGTGTCCAAGTTTACAAAGGTTAGATGCCAGTATGATCTAGAATAAGACCATTTGTTACTGATTTTGAAAGGTTACTGAGAGGGAAATCTGATGCGTGAGAAGCCTTGGGGAATGCAGCTGACTGCTATTGTTGTCTAATGTTGTCTAATAGATCTGATATCCAAATGAAAGACAAAATTGATGAATTCTTGCCTGGATTTCCAGACGACATCAGGATATCTAAGCAGTCAAATTAAGAACACATTTCCTGCCCCCCTGTATTCTGACAAATTTTTGTCAAAATCTGATACTTGTCAGGTATGCTGTGAATACTACCTAAATATCAAACAAACAACATATGCATTTATTCTCTACAACCACAGAAAACAGTTCAACCTTCACAAGCCCTGCTTAAAAAAATAGACAGGATATTACAGTAGAGAAGCAGGGCCAAAATTGACATTTATCATGGTATTTCTGCAATTTCCTACCCTTCTATCATCAGGCAACACCGATAATCAGGGTTAACCTGAGGATGAGGAAATATTATCCAGGTGTCTGAAACAGCACGGTCTAGTCCCATAAAGGGCTTTGAATATTAAACTCAAAATCCTCACTGGGGTCCCTGTGGGACACCAAAGCAGAGCACAAAGAACTTTGACCATGTATTCACAGTAACTTGACTTGCTAAACAATGCAGCTGCTGTGCTTTGTACCCAGCAGTTTCCCAGGGAATGTGTATCATTCAAAAGGTACAAACCAAAGCAATCACGCTTAGTATATTTGGACTTCAGGAGTCTAATATTGTGCAGTGCTAATTAGGATTGAGAGAAAATTTTCAGATGAATAATTTATTTCCCTAAAGTGGAAGTGAAAGTCATCTGAACTGTTTCTGAATAGAGCAATCTACTCACAGAAGAAATACAGATATAAAATATCTGCCAATTTGCACATTTCATTTGGTCAAATGAGATATTTTGTGTGACTTGCAAAAAAAAAAAAAAATATTTATTTCAGCTACCAAACCAACCAACCATCCACACAAGCACAGCTGACATCTGGCAATTTGCCATGAAACACACATACTTTGTACCCTTGATAAGACCAGCTATCCAAAAATCACTGTGCAGTCTAGACTAGCAGCATGTAACTACCATTTAGACACAGAAAGGTTTTGATGTAGGTATCTTGTGTCCGATTGCTTCTTCCTCTCAAATACCATGATCTACACCCTCCCCTCCATTCAGTTTCAATGAAGCTGCAGATTCTAGTATGACTTTGGGAAAACTGGGACAAGATATACCTATACTTGATATAAGGGACATACAGGGATGCCATCTGTACAGAAAGCATGGAAACTTGCATTCTCTTATCCCATCTCACAATAGCTTCCTGTAAATCAGGAACAACAGAGAGGAAGATGACTGACTTCAAGAAGAAATGTTGCCCCATATGAGGTGTATTGTTGTTTGTGCAAACTCTTGCAGAGAAATCACATATAATTTTGAAACTTGTGGTTCTTAAAGTTTTAAGAATGCTGTTTCTGCACCATCTTTTCTCCTCCATCATAAGGAAGAATATTTTCAGTAAAACTTTGAAATAGAGAAACCTTTAACTATAATTATTGAAATTGATACATCATAAGAAATGTCACCTTTAAATTTCAAGTATCAATTTGGGCAGAAAAAGAAATGATGGTACTTCAAGAATCTAGAGACATGTTAACTTCTTGATTTAATTACTATTTCATAAGTTATACAAATTTTCATAATTACTTAGATCTACATAAGTATCTATATTGGCCATCTAGGAGTCTAGATTGGCAAATGCAAGGTTATGTCAAGCTCCTCTTATCACTGTACCAAAGTGTTTCTTGCATTATGCCTGTCAGACAGTCCAGCAGAGAATGAAATCCCTAGACTTTTCATCCTTAATCTTTAGAAGTAAATAATTTGTGGTAACCATTTTAAATTATTTTAGATAATGCATGATTTTGAAAAAGGATGGAACTTCTTGTTATTATATTTTATTCTATGAGGAACTTAAAACTACAGAAATAAAATGGTAGTCTATTTTCATGCAGTTTCTTTTATCAGCCTAACCATGTTTGAGTTTTCACTTTCTGTCTGCCATTTCAGCGACACAAGGGAGTCTGGGAAAAGACATTTTATTTACAGTTATTACAGCATTTTATTTAGTCTCAGAAGAATATAAATTAGTTTGAGATCATCCTGAATATTTTATTTTGAAGACTGGAAATAATTACTTCATGCCAAGTGTGAAGACTTACTTCATTCACCCTCCTGAATGCTGAATTGCACCCCCAGTTCCAAAAACAGAAGGAGAATAAAAGAGCAGAGAACTGAATCTCTGCTTTCCCCGATTCCTCCAAACATTTCCTGAGTGGCCATGCTGCTTCTGCTGAGAAATGTTTGGAATTTGAGTATGTCGTCTAACCAGCTTACTTGGTGAAATTAAACAAAACCCACAGTAGTTAGCTAATAGTTTCCCAGTCAGGCTTGAATCAGACCAAGATATATCAGCCAGTAAGATGTTTTGTTAAGCTGACTTACAGGCAGGCTGTAGCAAGTAGCAATCTTAACTGTAGCGCATGAAGAGTTATCATAGATTCCTTTAAACGTTAAAAATAAAAAAACCCAATAACGACCTTGCTTTATATATAACATAAAAACAGAGTATCATGTTGTTTTTCAGTAATGCATGTGGTATATAAGTCATTAGCAGGTTTCCAGGTGATACAATGGCTACATTTTAACATCCTAGATGGGGTGCGGAAAGCTTTTTTGGGTGGGCGTTTGGGCTCCATCTCTCACTTGGATCTCTGACTGCTGATGCAAAGAGAATGAAATAAAGCAGTATGCTTCAACACAGCGAGCCACTGTAGGGAATTTACACCTATACTGAGTCATAAGTTGTATTTTTGTGCTGTGCACAATTCCAGGACATAATGCCAAAAAAGGCTAGACCGTGGTACAACCAAGCTGGATGCTAGCCTGGGTATTACAGAAAGTTCCAATTGCAGAGAAAAAAGGAAATGCTTTCCGTGTAACAAACCTGTGAGTCTATGTTCCAGATTTCAAAGAACTTTAAAGAAAGATCGATATAAAGCTTCTGTATCTAGACAAAACATTTTGCATGCAGTAACATGTTGTGAGCTGCAGACCCATTTCTCCACTTGTCTTTTTCCACAACTTCAGAAGCATCTTTTTTTGTTCACCCTGTGAAAGTCCACTTATGCTGAAAAGCTTGGTGGTTAAATTTACCAGAGTTTGACATATGATTTCAGAGTTTCAGAGGTATAGCTTTTAGTATCTGTTTCATTTTCTGTATTGAATGTGCCAATGAGGAACTGAGTAGAGATATTTTTTTCCCTAATGTGTTTTTAAAAAGAAATAATGGTTCCAGAATTTTATTCTCCATTCATCAGAAATAATTTTTTTGTTATGAACTGCTAACTACAGATGTGAAATTTTGAGAGTCTAGTCAAAACAGGTTTTGGTCCTTGAGGTCCCTTGCCATTTATTCAGATTAAGGTTGCGGTAGTAGGGGAGAATGTAAGACAAAAAAAAAATAATAAAAAGAATATTTACATTTAAAAAAAATCTAATGAAGAAACAAGATATCAATGCTGCATTTCAGGTGTTTGCTGAAATCCCAGGCAGAAGAGAAGTAGTAACAACTAAGGCCATCTAGCTAGAAAACTCATGAAAGAAATAAAGACCAGAAGTATAAGCTCACTAAATATATCTTCCTGGAGATAGAAAATGTTGCTTCCAGCAACACAGTAACTTGACAGTAATTTGTATCATCACAGCCAAAGGTGCAGTGGTTGTGTATACACAAGACAAGCTTACATCACCCCAGAGTTCTCACACAGCTATTATTGTTAGGTAAATATTACTTGGTCTACTTTTCCTCACAATAATCAGCAGAGGGCAGTGGCAATGCTGATTACCACACTAAAGGGAAGGAGATTTACCTGATACCACATGTTTGCTTTATGCAGTTGGCAACACTAATGTAGATATTATTTGTTAATAAGCTGGATTTCTTGGTGATAATTTTCAATTGAATTAATTCCACTGTGGTTTGAACACATGTAGTTAAACAGGAGTGAAGATAATTGTATCCGTAACTCTTTCTTTTCAAGGCACCTGCAAGTTGGCAGGTGGTCATTAGATGTACTTAACGTGTATGTTATGGAGACAATAGAAGGACTGGATCTAAGGGAATATTGGTTAAACTTTATTTTAGTTAGGCTTACTCTGCTTATTTTGAAAAATGGTTATGCAGATCTTGAAGTGCAGGTCCCTATCCTAATTTTTCAGTTAATTAGAAGGCCACCATGATCTGAAATGAACACTACCCAGTGTTTATCTTCTCAGAGCTTAAAAGCAACTTCAGGTAATACAGTTATGTAAAAATCTGGATAAGAAAAGAAGCTTCTATTATATTATTTCTATTAGCTTAACCCCAGCTGGCAGCTGAGTCCCATCCAGGTGCACCCTCACTACCTCTTGGTGGGATGCAGGAGAGAATCAGAAGGGTAAAAGTGAGAAAACTCATGAGTTGAAATAAAGACAGTTTAATAGGTAAAGCAAAAGCTACGCATGCAAGCAAAGCAAAATAAAGAATTCATTCACTGTTTCCCATCGGCAGGCAGGTGTTTAGCCATCCTCAGGAAAGCAGGGCTCCATCACGTGTAACAGTTGCTTGGGAAGACAAACACCATCACTCCAAATGACCCGCCCTTCCTTTTTCTTCCCCCAGCTTTTATTGCTGAACATGACATCATACGGTGTGGGATATCCCTCTGGTCAGTTGGGGTCAGCTGTCCCACTGTGTCCCTCCCAACTTCTTGTGCACCCCCAGCCTACTCACTGGTGGGGCAGCGTAAGAAGCAGAAAAGGCCTTGACTCTGTGTAAGCACTGCTCAGCAATAATGAAAAACATCCCTGTGTTATCAACGTTGTTTTGGTCACAAATCCAAAACACTGCACCATAGAAGCTGGTATGAAGAAAATCAGTTCTTATCTCAGTCAAAACTAGTACAGAACTTCACTACAAATGGAGTTTAATTCACATCCAGAGATCCAAATTTAACTAATTTTATAAAAATGTAGTGACAGATCTGCTATGAGCCATTTTAAAGGTCCTGAGGTGAAAGGTGAGCTCAGGAAATTAAAAATGGTTTAGCTTATGCATTGTTTTACAATTAATCCATCAGTATAAATTTTTAGAAGTTTTTCCCAGCTATGCTGCACTGATAATAAAAGAAGCTGACAAGAAATGCGGGACATGAGTATTATGAAGAAAATAAAAAGTTGTATTTCAAAAAGAATTAAAAAAAATGCAGAAAAGAAAGCATGTAAAATATATAAGAGATGGCCATCTGCAATCTGGAATGAACATCTAACCACACAGACAAATTCATGATGTTCCCCAGGTGCTGAAAATTTCTTAATAAGGTACGTTAAGCTGAAGTACAAAACCAGAGCTAATAAAAAGTATGGTTCATAAGTCCACATTAAGGAGGGGTACACTGGGTGAGAAGGACACACTAAAATACTTTAAAAATAGTTTTATGAAGTCAAATTAATTCATGCGCACTCTTTTTTATATTATGATAAGGCCATTGTGAAATGTCATATATTTTTAATCTTCAACAAGGTCAGCAGCCTGCCTTCTACTTATTGTAACTGTTCCTTTGTGCTGCATAACAATTTGCATCCAAAGAATTCAACATCGGTGTGGAGCTCTTATTATAGGACTTTTGAATACATTACCCCTCTCCGTTGCAGTTAATCTTTTAATTGCCTGATATTACTTCAGCAGAAAAAGGTGGTCAATTAATGCAGATGCACATGTCTGTGTCTACTGTCTGTGCCTGCCAATAGGTTTCCTTTTGAAACTGCATTGCATGGAAATAGTTTTAGTGATTCCTTTCTAGGATTTACAGGCCCTCCATCAAAACACTGATAGTTTTAGTAGTAAGACTGCTTTACCTTTGTTTAGGTAAAATTTGAGGTTTTGTTTTATTTTGCTACTCTGAAAAAAGTTAGTTTCTCCTTCCATTTGCTCTTTGTTTCTTTCCTAGCTTCCCATACTTAACACACGTTTGACGTGGACTCTTCAGGCATTTCTGAGTGCTTGAGACATTAATATCAAAGAGTGCAGTGCTCACTTCTTGTGACCTATGACAAGGACAAGTTATTTTCTCAGGAATGCTGTGTATCTTGACCAGCAAAAATTATCCTTACTAAACCCCTAGAGGTTGCATGGGTTCAGATTCAGTCTGGAAGTAACATATTTGAGCAAAAATAGTAGCAAAAGAATGTATGGCAGAGGGGTACAGTCTCCACCGAAATGCACAGTTAGGTTTTGCGGTAATAAAAAGTATGACTAAAATGCTACCCATCAAATTTGAAATCAGCTTCCAGTTCTGTAAAAATCTGCAGAAAGTGCTTGAAAGCAAACAGAAAAAAAACCTAAGCCCAATTACCCAATACTAGGTGCCAAAAAAGAAGTATTTAAATTCAAATATGCAGTATTCCTTCAACTTTGTCATATCATTTTAATTTATTTACCAATTATGGGATTAAGATATTAATTTTCAGTCACCAATTTGAAATGTGCTTATGGATTTTATTCAAGGTCAAACTGAAAAAGGAATTCTCACTAAATAAAATAGTAATAGTGTTTTCAAAAATAGAAGAAATCTAGAGTAAGAGGAGGTAAAACAGTTCATTAAAAGTTTTTCACCATGCTGCTTGAAAACTCTCATATTCATTGAAATGAAGCAAAACAAAGATACCATGTAATCCAAGATTTCAGTATAAGAGAAATAAGCATATGACTTTCATAACTACTTCTTCAATATTTTTAATTCATATTACAAAAAAAATAGAAGGAATTTGTGTTCTAACTTGTAAATAATAGCTTTTAAGAATACAATAGGACTATCTTTATCTATTGGACAGTTAAACAAAACACAGAATTTTGAAAAATTCAAAATCTTACCTTTTAATCACATAATTTTGCCAACTATTGCAATGCTCCCTTCTTACTAAAAAGCTATTCATAAGGAAAAAAAAAAAACAAACAAAGCCACAAATGAGCTTTCAGATCAACAGAATCAGGCTATTTCAGTCAACAAAGCAAGCAAATCGGGAATTTGAGTGATGCACAGGAAAACACCTTTCTTTTACTTGAGCTCAGACAAAAGAATCTCTTCTGATCGCCATTAATGATAACATGATATTGGATATGAAACTTCTTTTTGTAGCAGGAAACTCAAGTATTTCTTAGCTCTACAGAGTAGAAACAAACCCCATCACCTTCACCCAGACAGTGCCAGGACCAGTTTAAATTCATGCTGACACTTGCAGTTAGTCAGCTGGCGTTCTTGCCCAGCTGTGTTCTCCAAATACATGTCAGATTCCACGTTACTTCATTTTATACTGAAAACAGACACAATGAACCATCAGAAGAAGCCATATGAAATGCACAAGAAGTACCTCTATTTTCCCTTTCCATATTTTAGGGAGTCTAAATGTATGGAATAATACAGTATTGATGCAGCAAAACCAAAAACAATAAATAAAGTTCTGTTGCTGGAACCACAATTTGAGGAATGCTTTAGTAGTGTACCTATTTTCATCTACTACAATATTTTTAGATATCATAAATAAATATTACCTGCCAGCCATTAAGCCTGACTTAAAGACTGTGACATATGGCTGTTATACATACACAGTCCCTTGGTTTCTTACTAAGGCTGACAAAGGTCAAGGAGTCCTGCGCCTTCGAGCTCTCATTTACATTTTATGCTTCAAGAGCAAGATGAGGCCCTCTAGGCAGCTATGGCTGAGCAACACAGTAGATGGCTATGTTACAGATCGTGAATTAGCAGGGTTAAAAATGGTCTAACTGACCTAGGTTTTGGAGCAGTTGCCTTCACAGACACTGACATTATTAGGAAATAGCTTAAGACATCTTAGTTCAACTTCAGAAATGCCTAGTACTTTAAAGGGCTCTCACACCTTTTCCTCCACAAGAGGTGAACACAGTATTAGTAATGCTATTATCAATTCTTTAGCTAGTGTACAACTAATATTTTCTGACACATTCATCATTTGCATATTTGTACTGATAAGGTTAAAAGTTGTTTTGGTTTTCTGTATGACATATTTCCATGCCAAAGACAAAATTCTGACTTGTGCTGGTTTTCAGTCTATTTGTGCTAAAACTGAAATTCTGGACCTGGAAAGAAAAAATAATAAAAAGAAAATACCTTTGCTAAATGTGAACTGAATTGTGAGGTATGCTCTTTGTTGCCTTACAGAATCTCGAACACTAAAATAATGAGATCATCTCTGGCCTCAGGCTTGGATCCTAAAGCTTATGCACCTGCAGGACTTCATGAACTTCTACAGTCTCATCAAAATCAATAGGAGTATTCATGAGATGAAAGTTATTTGCATGCTCAGGTCTTTTCAAAGTCGATGCCTTTATTATTTGGATTCAGGCTCAGTTTTCAGTCACCAACCATGTCAGTAACTCACTCAAAGAGTTACAGAAAATTTATGCCTAGCATGTTGGGTTACAAGAAAAAATATTTTCTTCCCCTCACCTTCACTTCTTCTTCTGTGTGCTTTTAATATGTCTATGACCTGGTACACTAAATCAGCGTGCCAGTGGTTCATGAAAATTGTTGAAGTATGCTTAAATCAGCATTCAGCAAGTAGAGATTTTTTTTTATTGTGACATTGTTTTATGAATGCTGAAGTGCAAAAACATCACAGATTTTATATGTAAATAATGCAAAAGCACAAAACTAATATTAAAAAAAAAAAAAGAGCTAGTGTGATGAAGACATCTAAGATTCAGAGTACAGACAGACAGTAACCTCAATTCACTGAGCAGAAGATGGAGGGTGTAGAACAGAGAACATGTCTCTTAATAGGACCATCAGTAACAATGCATAGAAATCACCTGACCCTGATCTTTGCAAAACAGCAACAAGGTGCTGCAACTGGGTAAAGAAAAACCAGAAATAGCCCACTGATCCCATGTTAAAGTGTCAGCACTGGCAGAACGATTACAGAAGTACTAGTGAGATGGCAGTGTCTATTTTTTAACTTCCTAGAGATCAAAAGAAGGCTGTCCCTCTTACTTGTCTCTTCTATAATGAGAACTTGGTAGCCTAGTGCTCCTGTCTTCTTCAGCTAGGAATTCCAGATGAGAGAGAAGGAAAATAGGAATACCAGTCTCTATTTTTTTGAGAACTTATTCTAGCTGAGATCTTCCAAGGTGTCAGATCCACCTCTGGACTGAAAGGTGGCTGCTGGCACTGGAAGAAGGGAATCTAAAGACTTTCTTATCTACAGGTAATATTCTTATAATAATCCAGTCTTTAAAACATCAAATTAATAAAACCAAGTGTAGGCTATTTAACAAAGTGTAGCAAAAGCCTTGCATGGGTAGTCAATGTGGTGTCTTCATCACAACTGAACTTTTATTTGTCTCAGTTCTTGCAACTGTGAAATAACAATCCCCGGTTTTGTACAACCACCCCAGTAGCTTCATATTTCCTTCATAAATGAGTAGTTTATGATCACCCTTGGAGAGTATCTGAGTCTGCATAAATGCACATACATTTACTGTCGTATAGGAAAAGTAGTAAAGCCTGAGCCAATGCCCATAAATTTAAAATATTTTCTGAATTCAGTAAAGGATTTCTTGTATCAGACTCACTGTCAGTAATTTCCCTGTCACTTACCTAACTTTGTGCACATTCTTTTAAAAAAATCATGAGTTTCTTAACTTAAAAAAAAAAATCACTGAAAAGTAGAGTTTTTTTAAATTATAGGTTTTCCATTTTAAGTCATTTTGAAACACTTACTATGTGCTTATGTTCAGCCTTTCAGGTACTAGACAAATTCTCTCCAAGTCCCAAAACACAGAAAGTCCCTGTTAAAAAGGTAAATAAATTTACTAATGCTTCCTTTGCAGCACAGGAAAAGGTTTACATATTTCCAACAGTTAACATCCCTAGTGCATTTGCTCTGCCAGAGTAAGCAAGAGAAATCTACTCTAAATTAAGAATGTTACCTTTAATTCTCAAGATCTGAATGGCAGGTTAATCTATCCCACTAGGCTTTAATGATTGACTCAAAGTTGGATCCTAAGACCTTTAAGAAAAATCTTCTAATTGAAATTGTTGGCTATCGATATTATATTGCTGTCATGTAGTCATTTGCTACTGTATACCATGAATTTCTATTCTTGGCAGTGAAAGAAAGTATTCCTTTAAAACTCCCTGCATTCATGCCTGTTTTTAAAGCTGAAGTATAATACACAAAACTAATCTTCCATTATTTACAGAACTTTTATTTTTGTGTAAAAGAGCAAAGAAAGTTAAATAGAAGATGATGTATAAAAACCTATTTACAATTTCTCTATTTCATATAGATCTGCTTGGTATGGGATATATCTTGCTCACTATTTTATTAAATTACTCATTGAAAATTTTGATATTTAATCCTTAAAGATCAAAGAGAAATACAGGTGTTACAAGATTACTGAATTTTTTAAATTTACTTCCCTGACTTGGATGAATTCCTTTTGCAGGTAAAAACACAGGTATGTGTATTTGTATGCTTAACGAAACTGGGATAAGATTATCCCTGCTAAATTGCATAGGTAGCAAATAAGAAATACAATAAAGTTCGATGAGCTCATCTTCCCCCTCAAAAAAAAAAAAAAGAAAACCCACAAGGATAGTATAAGCAATGTACTCAGCATTAGCAAAACTGCAGATTCTGAAGTTCCCAAAGGTGATAAAGAACACTGTTACAGTTGTGTTAACCTCAGTCCTTTAAGAAAGTTGAATACCAAAATATGTGTTAAAAGACCATTTGAATGGAGTGAGCCCAAAGCGTTTCACAATATGGAATATTACCATTTACATATATAGAGATGCAGACAGCTTTAATTCATATTTTTGTTCATGCTGTATAAACCTATTTTTCACCTCTTATCAAATCCTGTTTTTCAATTAAAACATTATGTATCTTCTTCTCTAAGCTCCAAAATCTTCATTCTGATTTACTCTATCTTCAGATACACATTATATTTATCTACTTTTCACTGTCTTACATATACTCTAAGCTATTACAACATTTGCAACCACCGTAAGACAAACGAGTTTTCTTACACAGGTTTTCTTTCTTTTTTTTTTTTTTTCATTACAATATATGGTTTTAGGTTTTCTCTGAAGACCTGTGGTACATAGTTTTCATCCCCATGCCTCCTTCTCCCAAACAGCGGCATTGCCAGGAAGTGAAAAGAAGAGTATGCAACCATTGTTATCATGGCTGTTTACTTTCTTATAAACACTAGAAGTACTTCATTATTAATCTGTTTTGTTAAACTTTTTCTGTGAAAAGTTGATGAAGTACTGTCTCTCAAATAGAGTCCCTAGTAATTGTTTGAGGAGTTAATTTAGAAAAGCAGCAAATTATTACTCTGTAACTTTTACATGCAACTTTATGCAACCTTTACTTGCCCTTTTAAAATCAAGGGGTTTATATAGTAGGAGAAATAATGTATTTAAACCTATGCATTTAAATATGTATTAATTTACATTAGATACGTACTAATTTACATACATGCCAAGAGATACAGAGTTCAGATTGCTCAAATCACCCTCCTATGGTGTCTCCTGACAATTCTACAGACTTAATGCTGGCGCAGGGTTGGGTTTTTTTCAAAATGGTTTTCTTTCCCTTTGGAATTAAACAAGCATTTGCTTACTCGTGAAACTTCAATAGTAAGTAAGTCATTGACATCCAAGGCAAGAGTACTGCAACAACTCAAATCTGAGAAGGAACATAAATAGAATACTGTATTTGGGTTAAACGGTGCCAAAGTGCTGCAGTCTATTACGCATGAGAGAGCGAGGCACTGCATAGGTTGTTACTGGCATTACTTTGCCATGTTACTTTCTCTTCTCCATTCTACAGACAGGAAAGATATTCTATCTGGTATACTTGGAAGCCCTTCAACGTCCCTCTGCAATGGGACATTAGGAAAAAGAAAGCTTCAGTCTTCGGACAAACATAGATGTAAACGTGATGGTGCTCTACTGCCTGGAGAGGTGCATTCACCCAGGGCATGTGACTGACAGCAACTGTGGAATGGAGAAGCTGCACAGCTGCAGACTAGAGCCACGTGTGGCCTGATACAAGCTTAGCATTTTCGTTTCTTATCAGTCACAGAAGCTGTTCTAGCATACATAATCACAGAAATTAAAAAAATACCACTGTATATGTTCCTAAGCTAACTGTACTGACAAATACTGCAAATTGATAACGAATGCCATCAAACCATTTTTATTCAAAGTTATTTGATTCCCATTAGTTTCAGTTTTTTAAAGCTTTTAACCAAAGGAGAAGCAGACTCATTGGGCCATTTTCCTGGTTTCTAATTATCAGTACTACATCCATTCTCTCTGCTGTGATGGATTTTGTATCCTGTTAATTTGAATGTATTCAATATTAAAAGAACACGAGTCTGATAGAGCATAGGTTTGACTCCATATTATATTGCATTATTATAACAGTAGTTAACTCACAGAGAAGAGGCAGTAGCCAGGCAGGCACTTTTGGGTTTAGTAATACAAAGCAATGCTGAGTACTGCTCCGGGGGAACACTGTCACAACGCCTTCCAGCTAGCTTCAAACCAAAGAAGCTTCTACCACTTTCTGCTTATGTGTAGGGGATATGTACAGAATATGCACGCTGAAGTGTAAGAAGTTGCCAGGGAGAAGAAGATTACACAGGAGGAGGCGAGAGAAGAAGATTACACACTTTAGAGGTGGAGATGGGAAGGACAGAATGAATTTGTTTCCCCAGAACCCAAAATGCATCTTAAGGGGAGATGGCAGCTGAAGTAACACCTAAATCTCATTGCATTAGGTACCATATGTATACCAAGCAAGCAAGCGGATAGAATCCTGACATATTCATTTTCAAGGCACTGCTCAGAATCACAGAATATCTTGAGTTGGAAGGGACCCATAAGGATCATCCAGTCCAACTCCCTGCTCCCTCATGTAGGCAAACTCTTCTTAGGAACAGGCTCTCACATTCGGAGTGTTTTTTAAGAAGTTGATTTTGATCTTTAAACCCAAATTTAATTGTATAGAAGTTTTGAATCTACACACATTAAAGACTGAGATGCTCAGATATTGTAGTAACTGGACCAACTGGTACAATATATAGCTATCAGAAGCCAGTAGAATTTTCCTCTTTATTTTCAGTTCATACAGGTTTGCCATGACACATGGCTGCATTTCCTGTGACTCTATCACAATGCAGCCTTAAGTAATCTTTCTGCCATTTGCTCAAATTCCAGTAACTGTTATTAATGCTACTCTTGTACCCAAACCAAGTAATGCTCACTTCAAACAGATTGAGAAATATTCTCTTAACATTTACTAAATTTCACTGCAACATGTACGTGCACTTCAACAATACAGGCAATAATTGCAAAATTTCCTTTCCTCAGAAATGACTGGGGTTAATTATAGCCTCTTATTCTGAGAACATTAAAATCTAGCATGACTATGAAAAGGCTGCATCGAACTCCAGTCCAGACAGGGAAGGAACTTTGCATGGGTTCCTCAATGGCTGATGAAAACAATGTCATTTCTGTTCCTATAGGAGATCTTTTATCTCCTGTTACTCTCCTTCTTTCTCAAAAGTGCTTCCAGCACTTCACCATGACTTCTAGACACAAAAAGCGCATGAAGTACCCAGATGTCTTGTAAAAGAGCCAGCTGAGGGCTGAGTCCATCAGAGGGCTACGAAGATGATCAAGGGACTGGAGCACCTCTCTTATGAGGAAAGGCTGAGACACCTGGGTCTGTTTATCCCAGAGAAAAGAAGACTGAGAGCGGATCTCATGAATGTTTATAAATATCTAAATGGCGAGAGTCAAGACGATGGGGCCAGACTCTTTTCAGTGGTGCCCAGCAACAGGACAAGGGGCAACGAGCACAAACTAGAACACAGGAAATTCCATCTCAACATGAGGAAAAGCTTCTTTACTTTGAGGGTGACAGAGCACTGAAACTGACTGCCTTCAGGAATGTATCACTGAATTACCTTTCCATAAACTATTAAAATCAGAAGTTCGCTCAGTTTAATTCAGGCCTCATGCTCTTGTCTCTCTCCATAAACCAAGCATGGGATGGGACACCAACTGAAACAGCAGAGTAACCAAACTTCTGACATTACTTGCCAAACTTTTCACAGCAGCCCAGTTAAAAAAAGCTATGCATCCCACAGCTTGGGCCAAGACCAAGTGCTCACCTCAAAACTAGGCAGAGTAGCCAAGTACGAAACATGAGAGTAAAATCCATATTCCTACTTCTTCACATACTTTCATCCAGTGCATGCAATTATGCCTCCCTCTCGTGGCTGGTTGCAGCAGCTATTGGAACCTACTATTGACTTTGAAATAAAGGAGGTGACCTATACATAAACAGACAGAAAACTATACTTTTGATTTCGACAACTTCCTCTTTGAGACACTCCTTTGTTTTCCTCCAGGAGTGATACCTTATGTATCATTGTTTGGCTCAGAAAGGAAAAACTTTTAAAGTACATAAAATTCCCAGTTTGGTTCACTCTTCTTCAGAGGTTTAGACACCAAATGCTCTTAAGCCTTCTGCATGTTATGAATGATGAAACTCCAGTCAAGGAATAGAAAAAATATTATGCAACTTGCCTGAAATAACCACAGTTCAATATCTCTGTGAAATATAGTTGATCAGTTCAGAGATTAAGAGTCTTGAAAAAACATTATATGAATAAAGCTGATCAATAAATAAAGCAATAGACTCAGCTAAATTGACCCTAGTGCTATATATATAGGTTGATAGTTGTTGATATTTTTAGGAAAAAAATAGTAAATAGTTCACTGCAGAAAGACAGGAAACACCAAACAAACAGTTTTGAGAGAACTGAACGGCAACCACAGTTGAATAGAATATAGCAGATACAGAGTTGACTTGACTTTGCTTGGGTGCTTGTATTGCATTCTGAATGTCTCATATCTTACTGAAATTATTTGGTTTTAAAAATATAATTACAACCGGTCTCATAATTAAGAGATGTTTATTAGATCAATCCAAGTTTGTGTGTGTGTAATCTTTCTGAAAGTCTGCTCAGAAAGCCGAATTAAGTTTGATGAGGAGACTAAATAATATCTAATAATAAAACAAAAACAAGTTATTTTAGTAAGTTGTATAATAGGAAACCTTTTTTAAAGAAATGTCAAGACCTCTGGCTATCTACAGAAGATCATAGAATCATAGAATGGCTGAGGTTGGAAGGGACGAGAAAGATCATCTAGTTCCAACCCCCCTGCCATGGGCAAGGACACCTCCCACTAGACCTGGTTGCTCAAAGCCTCATCCAACCGGGCCTTGAACATTTCCAGGGATGGGGCATCCACAGCTTTCCTGGGCAACCTCTTTCAGTACCTCACTACCCTCAGAGTGAAAAATTTCTTCCTGAGATCTAATCTAAATCTACCCTCTTCCAATTTGAAGCCATTACCCCTTGTCCTATCACTACAGGCCCTTGTAAAAAGTCCCTCTCCAGCTTTCTTGGAGGCCCCCTTCAAATACTGGAAGGCTGCTATAAGGTCTCCCCCCAGACCCTTCTCTTCTCCAGGCTGAACAACCCCAACTCTCTCAGCCTGTCCTCATAGCAGAGGTGCTCCAGCCCTCTGATCATCTTCGTGGCCCTCCTCTGGACCTGTTCCAACAGGTCCACATCCTTCTTATGCTGGGGGCTCCAGAGTTGGATGCAATATTCCAGGTGGGGTCTCACGAGAGCAGAGTAGAGGGGCAGAGTCACCTCCCTCAACCTGGTGGCCACGCTTCTTTTGATGCAGCCCAGGATGCCATTGACCTTCTGGGCTGCGACCGCACATTGCCAGCTCATGTTGAGCTTCTCATCAACCAACACCCCTAAGTCCTTCTCCACAGGGCTGCTCTTAATCCATTCTCTGCTCAGCCTGTATTTGTGCATGAGATTGCCTTGACCCAGGTGCAGGACCTTGCACTTGGCCTTGTTGAACCTCATGAGGTTGGCACGGACCCACCTCTCAAGCCTGTCCAGGTCCCTCTGGATGGCATCCCTTCCCTCCAGCATGTCAACCACTCCACACAGCTTGATGTTGTCGGCAAACTTGCTGAGGGTGTAATCAGTCCCTACATCCATGTCACCAACAAAGATGTTAAATAGTACTGGTCCCAGTACCAACCCCTGAGGAACACCACTTGTCACTGCACACCACTTGGACATTGACCCGTTGACTGCAACACTTTGAGTGCAGCCATCCAGCCAGTTCCTTATCCACTGAGTGGTCCATCCATCAAATACATGTGTCTCCAATTTAGACACCAGGATGTCATGTGGGACAGTGTCAAATGCCTTGCACAAGTCCATGTAGATGACATCTGTTGTTCTCAGATACTGAATATAAATTAATTTAAACCATGAAAAAAACCCACCATATCCTTTGTTAAGCATTAGCACTGTATAACTGTGGAAAAAATCATGGCACAACCAGACAATCAAAAACTTCTCATATAGCAAAGACTTGTTTGGCAAGTGCAATTTAACAGGTTTGTGGTGAGAAAGCATCTTACTCATTTGTGTGGGAACTTTTTACAGTTACTTGGCCAGGAAAAAAGTAACACATTAAACCTTTGAAAATGGGTACTGTGCATAAGCTGAAAGCATTCTTATTTATGTTTACCTAAATGCCTAGAATGAGAAAAACAATAGTGTCTCAGTACAACTCAGAAGTTGTATTTACAGAAAAGAGGCAGAACATCACTTTCATGTAACATTTGTCGTTCCTAATCTCAAACTGAAAACAAACCAAAGCAGCAGCTCCTTTGAACTGATTGCAGTCTTGTCCAGTGTTTCATTTGCATGCAACATGAGCAAGTATAAAGCATATAGAATCTCATAGATTTTGCAGCCAAAGTGAAAGAAGATGTAAGGCACCATTACAATATCAGAGACACAAGTTCTGTAGAAATATAAAGCAAACAACCTCATAGAAAGCTTATCGAGCTGTGATACAAATAGGCATTGCCAAGAGAACAAAACTTGTTACAGTGTACTCAGTAGTCTTGAAAATTAAGACATGTCAAACTGGGCACACAGTGCATTGCAAAAACTTTTGATCCAGTTCCCTATATATGAAGTAATTTTTCAGATTTCTGAGGAGAAAAAGGAACTTGATAGAATTCATCAGGACCAACTGCAAAATACTATATTCAAGCAAAAATCATCAGCTGCGTAATTATAGGATAAAGAACAATATCCTAGGCTGCAGCTGTTCAGGAAAAAGAAGCCATGAATGATAGCAAGACATAAGATCAATTGAAGTCAACATTGTCACAGTGTTCTAACCAAGACAGATGCTACACTGGGAAAATAAACAGGACTGTATCTCATTAAATGCTCAGGTGAAATACTGTGAATAGTTCTGAATGCTAAACTTTGAGTAAGATAAACCTATTTGAAAAGCATCGATACAATTATGTTTCCCAGAACTGCAACTAAAGAAAAAACTGAATGAAGTAGCCTTCCTCAGAGAAGACATTAGTGGACATGCAACAGACACATGATGATAGTATTCAAACATGTGAAAGGCTGCTGAAGAGAGGAAAGGGAGAAAACAGATAGTGAGTGCACTAGGACAGGTGATACAGACCTGCATGTACTGGCACCCAAGAACTTTTTATCAAAATACTTATAGCAATTGACAAGCCATTGTACAAACTGATTTTCGTAGCAGGTGACAACAGAACCACGCTAAATAGTCTTAAATATTGCAAATAGGTAGCTGACCAAATGGCATAGCCCATCAGACTCATGTATCCTTAAACATATTGAAAAAAACTATACCTGTAATGTCTAGCATTCCCAAATTAATTTAGCTGCACAGCTGCTAGGATGCTTTTTCACCTACCTAAAAATTCAGTAGATCAGAGCATCATTTCATCTTCTGCAAGATCTTAAAAACACTTTTACAGAATTAAGATGCCAAAGTTAAGTAGCATTCCTTTCTTATTCTTGTTATTTAGATAGCCCTCCCAAGGAAAATTATGTATAGCAAATCAGAATTAAGAGAACCAGTCCCCTGAAACTAACAGATATATTTCACCGGATTTCTGACTTTCAGAACTAATCCTGAAAAAAGGAAAGAATATGACAGAATACAGCAGAGGCTTAGGAGAAAAGATCTCTCATCAACAATATTGGTGTTGTGAAAAACAATAAAAAGAATTACATCAGCTTCAGGGAAAAATAATCAGAGAAGCTTAGAAAATAGGCAAATATAAGAAATATATTAAATGAACCTTACAGGGTCTGAAAATCAAAATATAAGACCAATTCAAATAGAAGTCTGCCTAGTCAGTTAAGGGTAGAAATGACAGTGTAGCTCTTCTCTGGTTTGTTTGTTTGTTTTTTTTCTAATAAGGGAATCACATTTCTAAAGGTCAGAATGTACTCTGACTCTAGTCTTCATGCAGAAAGGAAAGATAATGACTCTCCTCTTAGCCCCAAAACACAGCTTTTTTTTCCAGTAGTTTACTATGTGTTTTATTTGGCTGACAGAAGAGATGTAGACTATAGTGAAGGTGAATAAATGTTAGAGTGTTGAAGAATGAGAGATGTGGTGTAGCCCTGTAGCCCACAAAAGATGGCATTGTCACTGCTAGTAACAGGCCACAGGCTTTGTGTTAGGCTTATGGGCCTCCACTGGTGTCAGGCCTTGCTTGGACTCATCTTGGCTTGTCTGCAGCTCTGTTAGCTTTTCTAGCTGTAACAGCAATTATCTAACCATCACTTGATTATTATACCCTTTTTTATTTCTAGCTTTTGTTTAGCTTTATCAATTATGTCATGGTTATTGTATATACAACTACAGTAATAATTGTTGGGGAAGCCCTGGTAGGCCACGGGCGGGGGCTCTGACATGGCTCCTGAGCACAGACTTCTTGCAGCATATTTGCATTGTTAGCCCTGTCACCAGCAGCCCAATTCAAGATCACACAACTGCACAAAAACCTGGCCCTGAGCCCAAACCACAAAAGCCATGGGAGGTGGAGGGAAGAGGTCATGCTCAGGACCTTGACAATAACATATTTAATCTGTGTAGAATGAAATATCTATAACCCTAGAATCAAATGCAAAGTAGAGAAGTACAAGCAAAGGAGGCCCAATGGCTATAAGAAAATCATCAATGGTCTTTTACTGCTCATTAATGGAATGCAACCAGAGGACCTGGCAAAAACAGTTTAAAGGGTAACAAAAAAACAAAAAGTACCCAGAATCTATGTAAGACACTATATATAGTAAATTTGGACATAATAGGGAATTGTAAACAAAAGAAGAAAGAGTAAGCTGTTAGCAAACACATAAAAATGACCACAAGCAGACAAAAGAGTGAGGAGGAAGAAACCATCAACCTCAATTTTCTCCTGGTGAAGGACTTTGGATGCTGATGGCTCCCTCTAACCCCATCACCAGAATGCAGCACTGACGTTAATGTCCACAGGAGCAGTGGAAATGGGAGCAGAACAGCACAGAAAGGGATAGATACTAGAAATTTTGTTTATACTATTATAATAGTATACCATTTGAATGCTAACTGTTATCATCATTGAAACTAGACCAATAGTAATTCTTTGATTAGATCTTTAAAAATTTAGGCTAACACTAAATTCTTGGCTTTGTGTGTAAGGTGTGTTCCTTTGGCCCACAAAATCCACAAACTGTAGCATGATAAACAGAATAAGCACTCAAGCAATCTAGTCTATAAATCACGTACTAGGTGGAAACAGGAGTATTAAGCTTTTGCTAAAGCTGTTTCTTATATTAACAACTGGTAAGCAGGATTTACATCTTTGTTTTCTACTCCATCTTCAGTCTCTGAACATAAAGTACTCAATGGGTTGCAGCCCAGCTCCCCCAGTCCTTCATATCATCTAGCTTAAAAGATAAGTATTGTCTCATCTTCTTTTTTGTTAATTTTGAAGAATCTTTTAAGGAGCATAACTCAGTGGTTCTCAAATGAACATATTCTCTAGCTACACTTGTGGTCACAGAAAATTCATGCTAATTGCCAACGGACTGATAAATAACTTGTGGTTTTTCAGAACAGTGCCATGGTAAGTGCCAATGCCTCTTTAAACTCGTGTTTTCAAGAAAGCATTGCTAAAAAACCCTGCATTTTCAGTTTAAAATACTAGATTACTTTCATACAGACCGAGATACTGTTCTACTATATATTGGTGTAGAGAGTTCAGCATATGCTTGCATGACCATCTTTACACAGTTTATTATAAGGAAAAAGACGACTATGCTAATGTCTGCCACAAGGTTGATATTACTATATCTAGGGTTCTTCCTGAGAAATATATAACATCTGACACTGTACTATATTGCTTATAGTAGAGTAGATCTCCACTGGTAGACTGCCAAAGCAGTCTACAATTTCAACTGAAAATTGTTCCCGTTTCAGTCACGTTTTACTGTGTAAGGAATTTTCCTTCTTTGGTACCTACAATACTTGCTTCTGAGAGAAAATACCAGAAAGAGGTTGTTAAAAACCTGGATGAAAATACGATACTTGACCACATCTATTCTTCAGAATAAGTTTGGAGACAGAGGCTTCAGAGTTAGACTGAGGGTTGAAATGAGATACTCTAAGTCTCTTCCTGCTTGTGATGGCATCCAGTAACTAAGAAGTATCAAACTTTCACTTACAATACTCTGTTATAACTCACAGTTTTGGTAGGTAAGGTTCTTAGGTAAGGCACAGGAAGCCTTAAGTAATGTAGTCATGATTTCAAATGAAATACAACTGTACAAATATCAACTGTATTGATAACTCTTCTTTGAACATCTACCTGAACAATTTGTTCTTATGCAGCTTTCAAAACTAAAAATTACAAAAACTCTGCATAACGTGCCTGAAGCTTTCCTTCTGGAAAAAATGCGAACTCATAAATTAAGCATTCCTCTTTCTTTTTTTTTTTTTTTAATTTTTAATCTTACATGGTCTAATCAATTATTTCTCATTCAAACATGAAAAATGTGTGCGTAGAACATGTCTCTCAGCTGTTACAATAAAGAATAGTTAATCAGAACTTAATATGTTGTCATTAGCAAAGAGATAGAAAAAGACAGTGTAAATATTTGTTCAGTAAATCACTGCACTTGACATAATGAGACATTCAAAACATTGCAGCAGAGATAATTGTGCAAAAGCTCTCATTTGTTTAATGTTTTGTCTAGTCTACACTCCCTCTCCCAAGAAAGTGACTGCACCTTTATTTTCCAGTATTGTTACGAGAATGCTGTAAAGTACCTCAAGGCAAATTCTTAAGATATCTCATTTATGAGTTTGTTCAATGGAATTGAGTATTTCTGCCTTAGTTACTAGAGTACTCACAAATGCTTGTAATAGTAAAACAAAGTATTTCCTGAAAGCCACATTTGATACAATGCAAATCAGAAATGGAATACATTATGTGATCAGAAGAATATCTATATTTGCAGCAAATTATTTACTTTCTAAGAGAGACTGCTAGCTGTTATTTCTCTCTGTCCATGTAACTGATACTAAGTTGTTTCCTTTCATCATCATTCTTGGAGTATAAGACTTTAAAAAAAATTATCCATTCACACAATTTTTCCTATGTAACAAGTAAAATCATTCTATGCAAAACTATGTAAGTAGAGAAGTGAAGAATAAATTCAGTTGACGCAAAATTATAAGGAGCTTATGGAGACCGATACAAAAGCTGCTATTTGAAGAAAACTGTAATATTTTTACCCTATACAAAGATTACAGATTGCAGTTTACTTTTATTACATGTTACTGTTACTAAAAATTACAGGATAATTTAAATATAGTAAATATTCAATGCATTTGTCATTGACGAACACTCTCTCCTAAAATTGTGTCCCTCTTGTCCAAGCAAATTATTGAGGCTAAAAAACCTTCACACAACCCAATATTTATCAAATAGGGCAGAATCCTTTTCTAATTTCAGCTCTTCAAAGTTCTTCCCTTCAAGAATAATGCTGTTTGCAATTTACTTCCACTGAGAGACAATCTCTGGCACGTCACATTTCTCCAAGAAAGAGAATAGAATCAAAGTCCTGCAGGTTGGGAGGGACCTCCAGAAGTCATGTTGTCCAAGCCATTGCTAAAAGCAGGTCCAGTTAGAGCAGGTGGCTCAGGGCCATGTTCAGTTGAGTTCTGGAGATCCCACAACCTCCTGAGGCACCTGTTCCAGTGTTTGAACATCCTCACAGTAAAAAATAGTTTCCATACATCAAGCATGCATTTCCCACATTGCAACCTGTGTTTGTTGCCTCTCACTCTTCTACTGTGCAACTCCACAAAGAGTCTGACCCCGTCTTCAACATGTCCTCCCAACAGGTAGTTGCAGTCAGACTTAAAATTTCCTCTCTGTCTTCTCTTTCTGAAACTGGACAAGACCGTTTACCTCAGTCTCTGCTTTCATGTCATGTGTTCCAGCCCCCTAACCAAGTTGGTGGCCCTCTGCTTGACACACTCCAGAACATAACTGTCTTTTCTTGTACTGGGAAGTCCAAAATCAAACACACCACCCCAGATGTGGTGTCACAGGTGACAGAGATGCTGAACTCCTCATGGCCATCCTTTGCAGACTACTCTGTGAGCAGGGCTTGAAAAAGAGTGGGGCCAGAGCCTGCCTGTGCAGAGGGGTGGCAGAGCTGCAGGCAGCAGAATTACCCAAACATCAGCCATTCAGCATGGAGGGTTGCCAAGGATAAGATGCCAAGACATGAGGCAATCTATAGTGGACTCCTAGGAGGAAGATCAGAATGAAAGATATCTATCCTGTGTTTGTGCACTTTGCTAAAACTAGACGTTGCCTGCCTTCACCTTCTTTCCCTCCTGTCTCACAATCCTCCTTCACCAAACTCCCACCCTATAAATTCTATACTCATGCAAAAATTAAGTATCACTTAGGTCTAAAGTCCAAAAATTTACCTATGTTTCTGCAGGATTTCTTGACTCTAAATTTTTTGCTCAAAATTTTTAAATTCTTGAAGGGAGGAGGAAAGCTTTAGCTAAAGGAAAAACATATAGCAAGGTAATTCCACTACTTGAACAAACACTGCCCAAGTTCAAATGACTTGATTTGCCTCTGACCGCTACAATGGAAGAAGGCTCAGAGGAGGTAGGCAAGGGCCCATGAATGTCAGTGAATAATGCAGGCTGTGACTGACCATAGCTGTTGCAAAGAAGCTGACTGTGTCTCAACACAAAGGAGGTCAGAGGGTGGCCTTTGTTTTAGGTAAACAACTATCAACAGCTGAGTGGATCAACTAGTGGTGTCAATGTTTCTCCCTGAGTTCATTAAAAGAGTGTGAATGACTCCCTCAGTTAGCCAGACCAGTAGAGGAGTGAATGCGTGGCCCAGGCCACCATAGAGTATAATAACTAGATAAATAGTAAAAGAATTTAGAACAGAGCAACAGGCTTGAGCTGCCTTCAACTCACATATTCCTTCCTGGCAACTGGAGATGGCTAGTGTTGTGACAGCAAACGTATTATAGAGACGGGTAATGGGAATCACATTGGTATTGGCATTGAACTGTATATTGCAACTGCTCTATTTTTCTAAGTGTAACATACATTTGTATTGTGTTTTCGGTATATTTTGTATCACTGCTAAATCAGCAATCCTGTGTAACATCGACTACCTTTAAATTTAATATTAAACATTACACCCTCCATGCATGGAATGTCTAAAAGAAACCAGTCAGAAAGTATTGGACTCTGACACTCCTTTCACTTGAACCTGTGAGTAACTGCCAAGAACCACACTGTACCACTCTGATGGCAGATGGTTCACAAGAAGAACAGACTGTGTAAATCATGAAGTTCAGCTAGGTCACAAACAGACTGGCTGTCCATGACTTTTCCTGCTTCAGTTTTTGACTTGCATGATCTTCAGTTAACGATTTCATTGTAAAGGCAGTTACTTAGGGTCTGGTTTTAGAAACTTCTATCAGGGAGCAGCAAGAGTGGGGTTGCACTTCAAGGGAGGACAAGGCAGGAACCAAGAGTGACAGTACAGGCAGTGCCTTCACTGCTAGGGCACCATCCTGCAGCATCTGAGCAGGATAAGCAGTGCCAGATGGTGACAACAACAGCTTCCAATGGCAGTCCTGTGACCTTCAGCCAAAGGTAAGGTTAACAAGTCAGAACTGAGGTCAATCTGTGAAAGCTCAATGACTATTCAGGGACAGCTTGAGACAGGACCGGACTCCAGCACAACCACAGCACCCTGGCTGAACTGAAATGGAGTCTTCTAATGGACTATGTTTTTTTAAAAGAGACCAGTAATCCAGCCTCCTAAAGGTTTGATCTTTATCCATAAACAGATTACTTTATAGCCTTGGCCTTTGCAGAAATCAAATGGATGGAGGGACAGGTTTGATGTGGTGTGAATATTCATAAGGACACCTGCATTTATTGCTACTTTGTGGTAATAAACTATTCACATACACTATTTTTGTTTTCATTCTTCCTCTTTTAACGGATTTATGGATGTTTGTTAACACATTCTGTAGGTCCCTACTATGGCACAAGCTAGGTCCACCACAGAAGACACACAGACAACTATCCTTCGCTCAACATAAAGGTGTCCATCTTCTAAACGGGACTTTTCTTGGCACAGTCAAGCACATTATAGCTGCCCTTATTATCCTTGGCATTTCTGACAATCTGAGTCCACCAATAGATTAAACTGTTACACACAGTTTTTAGGTATAATTCTTACCTAAGAGGGCAGGTAATCAGCTAATAGCAGTAACAGCATCACTGCAAGGGTGCTCAATGAAGCCTCTGCTTGGACCTTTCAATTAGATTTGTATGCAGCTTAAGATTTCAGTTCTGTAACACATATTTATGAAGACAGATCCTTAATATTGCACCAAGTCCCACTGAAATAGATGAGGATCAGCCCTGCAATTCATGCAGAGTTCAAGTTTTCTCCTGGTGCCATAGGGAAAAAAAGCACAGTCAAACAAGGTTGAGAAATTGCATCGCTACTGTTAGTAAATACAGAAGATATCGTCAGTCTCTTTTTATATATAGATGGAGAAGCTTTCATGTTCACAGCTCTTTTTAATCAAACTTTTTTCTTTTTTTTTAAAGGGAAGTGGGGGAAGAGGGAAATGTTCTCCTTTTGGGAGCTACAAGTCAAACTCAGCTTGGAAAACCATACCTGTTGTTTCACTCGAGAATAAATTTTCATTTCAGAAGAGAGGAATAACAACAGGCAATACAATGTCATATTAGAGATCAAGCAATACAATCAAGATGTTAAAGAAAACCTTACAAAAGGTTAAGTTTAATAATGGACTGCTGTGACAGAACAAGGAGGTGGAGCTTTGTAATTGATCTACCCGGATCTAGTCCTCAGAGCCAACACACCACAAAATCATGAGAGAGCTTGTGGAAGTAGGCTCAGCTCTTACAAGAAATTTGAAGAACAACCTTTTTAAAAACATACATTTCCAGTCTTATCAGACAGAAAAAACAAATGGAATTGAAAATCACCCTGCTGTGACCTCATATGCTACATCTTGTCTTTTATCCCCACAGACCATTGGATTTTCAGAAGATTCTCCTTTCTTTCCATAGCCTGACTATGCTAAGACCCTACTCTTCAGAGCAGTCTCTCCCCCTAACTAGTTACATTGTGGGCTCTTGATCAGATCTGTCAGCCTGCTCTGCATGTGACATATGCACAGTTAAAGCAGTCTGTCCTCATCGACTCACACAACATTAGAACCTTCCTTGTTGACACCTGCAAGCAAAACTTAAATACTAGGCCATGTGTAGCAGAGTACAGCATTATGGAGAAGGAAAACAGGGAGAAATCTCCCTTCTGCTGAGCCACAGACTTTTAGTGGAATATAATATTGTAAACTATAAGGCACATTGTTTCTGCTCTGTTCTTTAAGCGACAGATGAAAAGAAACATCTGGGTTGGGGTTTTTTAGCAAAAAATAATGCTTTGAAGTTACTTATAATAACAGAGTAAGTCCATAGCTAATAAAATTGTCTTTACAATTTTTCCTACAAATAAGTATTTTTTAATATTAGTTTATATTATTCAGTATTCTATCTAAAGAAATACATGCAGTAATAGTGTCTCTAAACATTAGTCAGTCTAAGCAGGCATGTTCTTTCTTTCAAGGCATGTTTTATTGAAACTGAATAGGCTTGTCTTTCAGTTACAAAAGTCACTTCTACTCAAGTGAAATCAATGAAATATCTCAACTTATTCTAGTTAAGGAATTCACATAAGTGTCTTTCTCTCTCTCCCTTCTCTGCTTGGAAAGAGAGATGGGGAAAGCATCTGCCCTTCCTTTCAGTCACCAGTCAGGCCCAAATCAGGACAATAGCTTATTTATAATAAGGAATATTTTTTTAAAAATATTAGATTTTATAATTACAATAATTATGCAGTAACAGTAGCAATGAATAAGTAGGACTGATAGTCAACCATCACTAAACAATGACTGAATTAAACAAAATAAAAAAAAAGGCCAATGAGTAGCTACCCTCTCCTTTGATGTACGTAACATAACATGTTCACATCAGGAAATCTTACATATTTATACATATATATCTTCCTCAGAAGTTTTATATGTATATATAAAGGATATAGATACCCTATTTAAGAATACTTGTTGAATAGTATTTTATTTGTACAAATAAATAATTCTATAGACTAATGGAACACAGTAGAAAAAAAAGAAAAACTATGTAAGAACACAGTCAGTTAGATCCTGGTTATCAGAACTTCTGGAGGGCAGACTTTGGCCTGTTTAGGAGCCTTGTTGGCAGAGTTCCTTGGGAGGCAGTCCTGAAGGGCAAAGCAGTCCAGGAAGGCTGGACATTCTTCAAGAAGGAAATCTTAAAGGTGCAGGAGCAGGCCGTTCACATGTACCAAAAGACCAGCAGGTGGGGGATAAGCCTGGCCTGGCTGAACAGACAGCTTTGGCTGGAACTCAGGAAAAGAAAGAGAGTTTATGACCTTTGGAAGAAGGGGCAGGCAACTCAGGAAGACTACGAGGATGTTGTGAGGTTAGGCAGAGAGAAAATTAGAAGGGCCAAAGCCCAACTAGAACTTAATCTTGCTACTGCTGTAAAACACAATAAAAAATGTTTCTATAAATACATTAACAACAAAAGGAGGGCTAAGGAGAATTTCCATCCTTTACTGGATGCGGGGGGAAACATAGTGAAAAAAGATGAGGAAAAGGCTGAGGTACTTAATGACACCTTTGCCTCAGTCTTTAATAGTAAGATCAATTGTTGTCTGGGTTCCCAGCCCCCTGAGCTAGAAGACAGAGACGGGGAGCAGAATGAAGCCTCCATAATCCAAGGCGAAATAGTTAATGGCCTGCTACACCACTTACACACAGACAAGTATATGGGGACAGATAGGATCCACCCAAAGGTACTGAGGGAGCTGGCAGAAGTGCTCACCAAGCCACTTTGCATCATTTATCAGCAGTTCTGGCTAACCAGGGAGGTCCCAGTTGACTGGAGGGTAGTAAATGTGATGCCCATCCACATGAAAGACTGGAAGGAGGATCCGGGGAACTACAGGCCTGTCAGTCTGACCTCGGGGATGGGGAAGGTTATGGAGCAGCTCATCTTGAGTGCCATTATGTGGCACCTACAGGATGACCTGGTGATCAGGCGCAGTCAGCATGTTTATGAAAGGCAGGTCCTGCTTGACTAACCTGATCTCCTTCTATGACAAGGTGACCCACTTGGTGGATGAGGGAAAGGCTGGGGATGTTGTCTACCTCAACTTCAGTAAAGCCTTCAACATGGTTTCCCACAGCATTCTCCTGGAGAAACTGGCTGCTCATGGCTTTGACAGGTATACTCTTCACTGGGTCAAAAACTGGCTAGATGGCCAGGCCCAAGACTTGTGGTGAATAAGTTAAATCCAGTTGGCAGCCAGTGACAAGTGGTGTTCCCCAGGGCTCAGTATTTGGACAAGTTCAGTTTAAAATCTTTATCAATGATCTGGACAAAAGGATCAAGTACACCTTCAGTAAGTTTGCAGATGACACCAACTTGAGCGGGAGTGTTGATCTGCTTGAGGGTAGGAAGGCTCTACAGAGGCATCTGAACAGCCTGCATAGGTGGACCAAGGCCAATTGTATCAGATTCAACAAGGCTAAGTTGTAACCTGTACTCGGCACTGGTGAGGCCACACCTCAAATACTGTGTTCAGTTTTGGGCCCCTCACTATGTGAAAGAGATTGAGGTGCTGGAGTGTGACCAGAGAAGAGCAATGAAGCTGGTGAAGGGTCTAGAGAGCAAGCCTTATGAGGAGTAGCTGAGGGAACTGGGGTTGTTTAACCTGGAGAAAAGGAGGCTGAGGGGAGACCTTATCACTCTCTACAACTACCTGAAAGGAGGTTGCAATGAGGTGGAGGCTGGTCTCTTCTCCCAAAGAACAAGCAATAGGACGAGAGGAAATGGCGTCAAGTGACACCAGGGGAGGCTCAGTTTGAGTATTGGGGAAAATTTCTTCACTGCAAAGGTTATCAAACATTGGAAGAGGCTGTCCAAGGAAGTGTTTGAGTCACCGTCCCTGGAGGTATTTAAAAGACATAGAGATGTGGTGCTTAGGGACATGGTTTAGTTGTGGACTTGGCAGTGCTAGGTTAACGGTTGGACTTGATGATCTTAAGGGTCTTTTCCAACCTATATAATTCTATGATTCTATGTAGATTGACCAGGTCTCTGTAAATTAACAAACTTCTTAAAACCAAGTGGTTTCATGCAAGTTTTATCCTCGCTTAAAGTATCGAACAAGACGATTTTTTCTTTCTATGCAACACCTTGAATAAAGCACGCTTTTCATACCGAGGGCTGTATCTACACTGACTCAACTAATAGATTATGTTAAGTGTATCCTGGCTGAGTTGCTATGAGTTGCGTATGCACACCAACCTCAAGCTAATTTTTCAACTATACTGATCATGAAGACTCGGCTGCGCCAAGATGTATTGCACACAAAGACTGAAGCAATTTGGAACTGAAACTTTGTGCCTGTATTCATTCAAGCTTTTGCTGTTTCTGTTCTGAAAAAGAGTCACCACTTCTGCACAGCTCTTAACTAATAGTAATTCATAATTTGGAGGCTATATCCACTAGATTATTTGGTATTGATTTATATTTGTGACAATTGAACATGAACTGAATTGCAGGAGCTTTATAACCTCTAACCAAAAAATGTCATTTTTGAAAAATAGCTAGATTTATTGAATTCTATTTCAAGAGCTGAACTTATCCTAAGCATTGCACCAAAGACCCATGAGGCAGAGCAGCTATCGAAGTCTTCTTTCTAGCTGTGGGAGGATTCCCTTGGTTCAGGAACTGAGGAAAACAGCCACAAGGCAATCCACTAATGAGCATCTGAAAATCTGGCTGGAGGGTGAGCTGGTGAGCCACTAACATGGCTGGGGGTGAAAAAGGTACTGCGGGACTCCAGAGCTTTTACACAGCATATTGGTGCATGAAGCATGCATTACAGAACTAGTTCCCAGGATTTTCTGCTATGTCACAGGCAGCAGAGTAGCCCTGGATTAGAAAATGTAAAAGGTAACTTAAAGCTGCTTTCAATATTTGCCTTCAGCTTCAAGGATGTCTTTTTACATTAGAGCAGCAGCAAGTCATTTAACAGCCCCACAAAACAGTATCCGATGAAACACAACTCTTGCATATTATAGAAAACTTTCTTTCGGCATTAGAATGGTTGAACTGAGCTGTTATTGACATTAGGTGCAAAAAAAAAAAAAATTATTGTAATCTATGAAAATCAAGTTCCTCAGAAAATCTTGAAATTAAATTAGTTAAATTTGTGTTTGTGACAACTGAAATAAGAAAAACAAACATTAGTAAAATTTTAAGGAGAGATATTAAGGAGCAATAGATAGTTTATCAACAATTTATCTTGCAAAACCATTTGATTAGATATTAATAGAATAATTGTATTGGTTTACTTAAAATGTTGTTCCTGTCTGTCCCAGAGGTCTTCTTTCTATAAAAGATGTATAAACTGTTTCTCATAATGATATTCCCCGCAAAAAACCTGCTTTTTTCCCTAATCTATGCTGTGCTCTCAAAACTACTTTAGCAGAAGAGAAAACCTGGACTAGATTCATGATATGAAGAAAGATGATCCATGGAAAAGAGGGAAAACTTAACATCTTCTCAGGCTCTTCTGTATTCCAATGAGTTTCAACTCACTCACTGTCTTATCTGGTGCTGAGGTGGAGTAAGATCCTTCTCTCACTTGCCTTGCATAGCTCATTCTAAGGGGTTACTTGTGGCTGTTGTTACTTTGGCCTCTGACTTCCATCAGACACTTCTAAGGTAGCCAATCTTGATAAATATTTATATTGTTCTTTCTAGTTCTTTCATGAACTAAAACATAATAAAGAACATATAAGAAAGTATTAAGTTACAAAGTATGCTATAACTTCACTGAAATGAATGTAGTGAGAATTTGCCTTAACACTTCTTTCTTATAAGTTGGCACCAATACATGTTACTACTAAAAAAAAAAAAAAATTAAAAAAATATAGTCTTCTGGGTATTATAAATTTATAGATTGCAATGCTAAGATTAACAGGGAAGACAGAAAAGAAAAAGCAAACCTCAAGAAACTTGAAACTCAGAAAATGCTACTGAACATAGTCACTATAAAACAACTTTTTTACCATAAAAAAAATTTCGTTATTATAAATACATTTGAAATAGAACTTAAATTCTCACTTCCATATAATATGACTAAAATGAAATGTTCCACACAGAAACTGTAATACTTCTATTCTGCCTCATTTTGACGGCAGACAAGGATTTAACATTTCCTCCCCACCCTCCATTGTCAGAGTTAGTGTCAGACTGCATGGAGAAGAATAAAAAAGCAGAGAAGGGTTGCTTTGATAAATTTGTCCATCATTTATCTATATTTCACACTGTCCCCCTGCATACTTTCCAGACAAATACATGCTCAAAGGCAGAACAGCTTAGAATCTCTCTTGCAGCACTGAAATGCTACATTTTGTGAATTGTCAAAATACCTCGACAAAGAATAAGGAGACTTTCTTCTCTCAGACCTAAGGAGCGTGCTGGATTAATTACGGTGAAGGCAAAAAGGGCAAGAATAGATTGACAAAAAAGTCTTAGACTATAACAGAAGACATCAGCAGGAAAAAGAAGACAGTACTGAGAGCTGGACTGGACTGGCTGTACAGAGAACCTGGGTATTAAAACATGCAGGGAAGCAAAGGAAATATTTGTTTAATACGACCAGAATAAGGAGCATAAAAAGTAGAGAACAAGAACTATCAGTGAACAACTACATGAGAAATTTTAGGGAAAGCTTGCATGGAACAGGGGAGAAGGGAAATGTGTCATGCAAGTGTTCAAACTAGCCTATGTCAGTAAAGAAAAAATGGAGAAGAAGTTGGAGGAGGTGAAATGAGATATCCAAAGTCTGGAAATTACAGAGGCAAGGAGAATGAGCCTGGGATAAGAACTACAGATGAAAAGAGGCAGGATGGAAACCATTTGGAAAAAGAGCACACCAAGGTAAAATAGGAGGAAGCTTACATATATCAGCACACCTTCTCTTTCTCATACTTGAAGTAAAAACACCCCAAATTAATTCTTTCAAATATCTCTGTAACTTTATTAACTCAGATGGCAGCAGTCTGCACAGTTAGTTACTCCTCTGGCTCAACAGTAGGGTTCCACATGACGGAGTTTTCAGATAAAACAGAGGGAAGGACATCGGGAGGAAGAACAAACTGGAATCCGCCTCCTTTTTAAACACTGCATTAAAAATGACAGAGTTAGGATTCTAGCCTTAATTCAGTACTTTTTCAATGAAAGCTATATTTATAACCACAAATACAGAATTCACCTTCACCTTTGTCAAGATTTTCTTCTCTTTGAAAAGCATACAGAAAGAAAGGCCATTCACCTTGGCTGTCAGGTCCTTAGACTAAATCATTCAATCTTTTCCTTTTTGCTTCTGTTTCAAGGTATATGGCCTAGCCATTTCCCACTTTCTTTCTGATTTACCGTTACAGTTAGTTTGGACGTAAGTGGCTGGGTTCATCTGCACTATTTTCCCCTTCCAACAGCTCCTGGTAGCTCTCAATGCTCTCATTAAACTTAATGCTTAGTCAGCTGTTCACTATCTTCAGATGGCTCTTTACATTCATTCCCTTCACCCAGCAAGGTGGCAAAATACAGCACAAGTGCAGCTGAAGTACAAACTGCTGATAGAGGCAGCTCCCTTCCTGAACGTCCTAACTGTGAACATATGGTTTAACGTTACTTGCTTGCTACCAAAGTGGCTGGAGATAAAAATTATTACAGCTTATTTAGCCTATCTTTAAATAGCTGCAACAGAGAAGGAACAGAAGGTACATCTGGATTTCTCTTAGTAACAATAAGAGAAGTTCCAGCAACTTATACTTTAGCAGCCAAAGAAACTGTTATGACAATTTAATAGGATATTCCACATAACAGAGAAAATGTTCAACTAGTAATACTTTTCTTGTAACTTTTAATTGAGATAGAATATATTGTTTGCAAGAAAGCCAGTGACAGTTTAAAGTATATGTCAACTTATTAATGTCCTTTCAGGTTTTAACTAGCATCTATGGCTGCATGCTCTGTGTGAACTAGAACTTCCGATCGTCGTGTGAAAAACAGTCTTCCCAACTGAAAAGCTGAATAGGACCACGCAGAGGCTATCTGTATTAAAAAGATCTGTACAACTGGAACAGCGGGGCTTCCTCCAAAAGAATCATTGCCTTTTAACAATGTTTAATCTCAGAAATCTATTAGGGGGATAACTGGGTGAAATATAATACTTGTGATATACTGTGAAAACAGGTTAATGATCTAATGATTTCTCTCAGCTATAAAATCTATTTTCTCTGACAATAACTCAATGTAGCATAAAGACCACCCTAGACTGTGCAGTCTGATTCTCACAGTCGTTAGTGTCCTGTGGATCAATGGAATGATTCAAAAAAGATCAAAATTATGCCTCAAACATTCACGAGCACTGGCCTGGAGACAAACATTGGCCCTGAAGGGAAAGGGTGGTATCACAAGATGCTTTGGAGATACAATAGCCTACTAGGCATACAGGATGGAGGCAATGACTTCATACGGACCTGATGTGAGGCATTCAGAGCAGGCTAACGGCAGTGTATGTTCTCAACCAGCACCTACCTGACCCATAAACTTTTATTTAGCACTAGCATTGTTAATTCCTAGCATAGAGACCAGAAAAGACTTTCCCTAAAAGTAATTCATGCCAAGGAATTATCATGTTGGAGAAGGAATCTTATCCACCGCATTCTTAATGGCCAAGGCTAGGCTTGGTTAATGACCCTCCTATGTTTGCCAACCACAGATTTGCAGACTGATGAGTAGTCAATTACTTGTTTTCAGGAAGAATTTTTCCTTTGTTTTACAATTAAACCAATATTACTAAAAGGAATGTAATAAATATATCTATATTTTATATAGATGTGTATTTTATATCTACATAAAATATATGTTCTATATATTCTATATTTTACACAGATATATATACCCATCATTAGAATTGTTCTAATTGTTCTAGAAATCTCCCCCTTTTAGTATCTGTTCCTTCTGTTGTGTTATATTGAATCTGAAATCTGCAAATTTCTCTGTCTTCCTCATATTTCAGCCATCTACCAATGTATACAATAACTGAACCTCTCTGAGTACATGGGCTCTCAAGATGATCATTCCCACTTAACAGGAAAGGCCTATTGCACACACAGAGAACTGAAGCAGGACAGAGAACCAGGTCAACCTCGGAAGCACAGCAGGAGCACTCATTCCACTCCTCACGATCTTGCTCCTCTCAAGTAGGAAGTTTTGGCCCAGATTCTAGTATGTGGATCCATGACTCCACTTTTGGGCTTTCCACAAGACATTGGTAGTAGCCTGGTTGTCATGCTGAAAGCAGCTCATGCCACCAGACATCTGAGAAATAAACATGAGAGGGAAAAAAAGGGAAAAAAAATGAAATGAGTGTTCAAGGACCTGTGCTGGAAGAACCTGTGGGTCTGTCCTAGCTTTTTTCTGTTAAGACATTTGTACTAATCATTCCACCACTGCACTTTCCTGATCCAAAATGGTCTATTTCTCAAGTAACCAACCAGCAGAACCACCTTAAAGAATACAGAAGAACAATCAGGTGATAGGCTTGAGTATATTCAGCAGCTGTATTTGCAGGATTAGTCTCAATATAAAACCTACAATCTTGATTCAGCCCACACATCTGATTTCAGTGACTCCTGCTGAGATGACTAACTACTTTGCTCCTATATTTTCAATCTAATGATGATTTAAGCAGAGGATCATTATGTGGATCAGTACAGTTTTGCACAGAGAAGTGAGAAATACAATACAATCAAGCGATCCACTTCTCATTTCTGAGATGGAAGAAAATCTCAAAGGTGGTTGCTAACCACACTCAGAAAAAACAATTTAGCAGATAAGATACTAGGAAGGAAATGAAACCAAATGAATGAATAAAATAAATGGAATAGGAATGAATGAAATGAAAGCCAAAGGGTTCCCAGCTGAAATATTTAAAATGTGTCTATTATTGCGGGGGGGCAGAAAAAAAAAGAGATACTTGCCTACTAAAGATATCCATGAATAATTTAATTAAAAAGTCACAGGTCATTTTCAGGAACTTGTCACTTATGATTCACTCTTCTGGTGAAACTATTTTCTCTCAAATGCTGCAGGTGGTAACAAGCTCTTAGCTACTGTATGATTAGCCACATAAAGGAAATATAATTCACATGGCTAAGAAGGCAGAGTTAAAAGGGGCACTTTATAGAGAGATTGTTTAATTCAACTGTCAACATTAAGGTTTTTAGCACCAGCTAAAAAGTCTCTAACAAATTAAACTGAATGAAGGACTCCAAATTCATCCTATGTTTTCTCTGTCCTTCCACCTTCATCCTCAAAGAACATTTTAATTCACACACTTCTTCAGATAAAAAAAAAAACAAACCCAAAACAAAACAGAAGAAACTTTACAAAGCTTTATTGACCACAAAGACTATGAAAGTGAAAGGTACCTCAAAAAGTGACTTTCAGGTTTTTGGTTTTTGGTTTTTTTAAAGCAAAGAAATTGTATGCACTGGAAAAAAAAATTGTGAACAATAAATAAAATAAATCTCTTCTCATTTCTCATTCTTTCTTCCTACAATGTCTGTTAGATTTTCACTTTGACTGAAAATTTTTTCACTTTTCCCTCTATTAACATTTGGTTTTTGTGGCTTAGCCTTCCTGTCCTTTACCGTTTGTTTGGCATGTCAAATCTGTGAAATCTCAGTGATTTCAGACTATATAAAAGAAGGTAATCTCTCTCTGATTCTTACACTGAAATTATGTGAAAGTTTCCTAGTTCTGCGGAAGAAATGTCTATATATGCTACTGCAACTGATAAAATATTTGCTAAAATGTACTTGAAATTTTATTATAGACAAGTAAATTCTAATTATAAAACCTCTTTCTAACATAAAAGAAAATAACTTTCCTGAATCCATGTCATTTTTGAGTTACAAAGGAAAAAGTCAAGGCTTTTCATTTTAAGTATCCATTTGTTTCATGTTAAGGTGTTAAGAATTACTGATGACCTATTAATAGAGTTTTTAACTGCATAAACATTAATCACAACTATCTTTAAAGTATTCCTGTTGTGCAAACTCTGACTTACTATCTCAGAAAAAATCTTAAGGATCTTTAATGGCTGTTGTTAAGCTTACTGGGCTGCAAAATATCATGAATATTTTCATTTAAGCTGCTAACACATCTATCTGTATTTGCACCTCAGAAATGCAGTTCCACTTGCTTGACATTTGAATTGCTTTGTCAGTCAGCGGGAAAACAAATTCACGCTTGCAAATTAAAAGAAATAAAGTCAGCTTCTACTATTACGTTTCTCCAAGGGGCAAACCATGGCAATGTTACAACAATAAAATTGTGTTTTGTTTATCATACCTAACCACAGCTCAAACCACCAAAGCAATGTTCTTAATAGTCTGTATATAAAATATTAAAGTCCTCTTACACTATATTAGAACACTAGATTAAAATTAAATGTTTACTGTTATCAGGAAATATTATATTAGTTTCTAAAAATAAATGTGATCGGCTATTCCATAACAAATGTGATAGCTAAACCTTGAAATCTGCTGTAGTCTTTCTCCCAGCAGACTAGATTTTTAGACTGTTACATTGTATTGATCATCCTCATCCCATCTTCCATCAAAAGTATTATAACAGCCTCTAATCTCTCAGGAAAATAGTTTGATTCATGTATTTTCAGACACTTGCACATTGTGTCTTAATGGTAAGACAATGTATGTGATGAAACTGTGAAGGACTACAAAGTTTAAAGAATCATGACTGTTTTGGGGTTTTTTAAATTCTCTTGCCAGGATGCCAGATTTCTCAGATTTACCTAGTTCCATGGAGTTTTGTTTTGATATTTTATTGAGACTACTGTTTTCACCAATAGTTTTAGAAAGTTATTTTTCCTCATTCTAATGTTAATTTATGATGACTCTTCAGTGCTCAAAAACTATACACTTCTGTAAGAAAAATGAACATTAGGACCCTTTGTGAAGACGTAACATATGCAAAAAAAGAAAAAAGAAACTAACTTTTTTAGTGTCCAGTTTCTGATGTCTGTTACATAACAGTATTAAAATAAAGACATTTCTCTGAAATTATTTATTTAGACAGATAGAAAGGAAATCATACTCTCATCCAAAATACTATTATGAAATTTACTAAAAAACCTGCTATATTTTTATGGAGTCTTGGCAAATAGAATGCTGAAAAAGCTGAGAAGGTTATCATCACTTAGTATCAGTAGAGCATACGAAACAAATATATGAAGGGAAATAATGAGAGATCAAACCATATATGGGAAATCTTAAGTCTTACCTTTTAATGCACTGTTTAAACCCATTGAAAGGTTATGGCAATGAAAATGGGATGAGATGATGACTGGAACAAGGGAGAAACTGAAAATATATGCCTCTATCTTGTTTGAAAAATCGAAGAAGATACTGTGGCTCCACAGGAGCTACCTTGGACAGAGACACAGTTTTATCTACTCTGCAACTTTAATGCAACTTTCATACCCATGGAAAATGAAGATGTGATTTAGCTACAAATGGTTTCATTGACCAGCAAAATAGATTCCTGTGCCATTTTATGACTGCTTGAGACATCAGTTCTTTTCTTCTATGAGGAAAGAAAATTAATATTCTGTCTATTTTCAGAGCTGGTATATTGCTTTGCAGAACCATTTTTATTTCAGTTGCTGTATCTTCCTTTGAAATGATTTTATTCTCAGAACTGACCATCCTCTGGATGTTTGGTTTTGAGGTCAATCTGTTTTCACTCCTAGCTACACCGGATTTTCCCCTGGATACTAGTACAAGGTCCCTCCAGTTCCACTCCAAGAAAGCTTTTAGTGTTGCCTCCTTGGATACTTTTCATGTTCACACTCTTGTAACAAGTCACATTAATGCAGAAAACTCTAATAAGGTGAAAAGTTAATCTGCATATTTATGGCTGAAGTTGTAAATTTTTTTTCTCCCATACACTTTTTGGGAGAGTACATAGAAGACGGCAGCAGAAGCAATACCTTGTTTCCAGTCCTGTAGAATAGAATAGAATAGAATAGAATAGAATAGAATAGAATAGAATAGAATAGAATAGAATAGAATAGAATAGAATAGAATAGATGTCGTGGTTTGGGCCAGATTGGCCCAATCCGATGGAACGACAGATGCTCTCTCTCTCTCCTGCTCCGCTCAGGAGACAGGAAAGAGAGGGGAAAGAAAAGAGAGAAAAAGAGAGACTTAAGTGTTTAGTAGGAAATGAAATATACAAAGCCGTATCAAGCTCCCAGGATGACAATCACGTCACCAGCAGGCTCAGGGGAAGTCCCAGACTGGACTCAGTGACGGACAGGAACTGGAT